>CACRXK020005988.1:0-26371 GCA_902702795.2 Paramuricea clavata
TCCTGGCGCTTTGCTTCACCTGGAAGATCCAAAGGCAGTCTCTCAGTGGAAAAACTTTCTTTTTGAGGGATGTTACAATTGTGCTGAAATACGAACAAAAGCCGTTTGATATTGTTAAGGGATCGGACGTGTTAATTGAGCCTATTTTAAACATTGGCGGAGAAGATTTGCTAGGATTGTTTGGGTATAGCTTCTTAATGACACTCCAAAAACTGTCCAAGTTGTTTGACGTTTCATTCAGCAAATCCTTATAATAAGCCTGCTTTGCTTTATTCAATAACGAGTTCACCTCATTACGCTTTTCCTATATGCAATTATATCAGATTCAAACTTTGTTTTCCT
The DNA here is from genome assembly GCA_902702795.2 of Paramuricea clavata. NCBI lineage: Eukaryota > Metazoa > Cnidaria > Anthozoa > Malacalcyonacea > Plexauridae > Paramuricea > Paramuricea clavata. The sequence continues at coordinate 343 of CACRXK020005988.1, forward strand.
TGAAAATAGAACGACATTGGCCATTGGAGCGGTGTCAAATCAACGTCGGCATAGTATGTCGCTGCCAAAGTAAATGATGGATGAGCATAAATATATAAAATAAATCACATAGTCACATTAAAATAATTGATGCACTATACTATAGGTTCGGCGCATGAGAAGAGCGACGTTTGAACCCGCCACTTACTCAGGAATGTATAGCGAAGATTTTATTGTTGGGGTTGAAAATTACTTAGTTTATATACTACGAAAAAGCAGTTTTTAAAATGAAGTGTTATTTTTATTGTATACAAGCAAGCAGCACAAGCAGGTGTTTCTTTCGAAAGAATATATTAAGACAATAGGATTAATTTGGGCTTTACTACAAGGGAGGTACGAGGGAATACTCCCCAGAGGAAATTTTGAAGATTTATAGACCCCCCAAAAGCCCGGAAATACAACTAAAATTGGGCATTCTTATATAGCTTGCTTTCCCTTTTAACCGTTGCAAATTAGCTTAGATTACTTAGATCTAGAATTTATCTGAAATTACTCACGAACAAGTTCGACTTCGAGTAGGGATTGGGAAAATGACATTGTATATCACCCAATTTTGAAAAAAAAATAGCTGAAAAGAAATTCTCGAGTACAAAAGATAAAAAGCGTTTAATATAAACACAAAAAGCAACCCTTATTACAAACTCGTTATATTTATAACAGCATGAAATAATTTATAACAGCATGAAATAGTTCGGGTCATTAAGTAAAATTCCTTTGGGTCTGGGGCCCTCATCGAGTGGGCGGTTTAATTATGGGCTAATACTCTTCATTTCAAGTATTACTATAAGAACTTCTAATTATCACCACTCGAAGATATATAAAATTAATATATTCGCATCGCCGTGTAATATCCGCCTCTATATATACTATCCTAGCTTGACCTTTCAAGCTAATAATTTAAATAGTTTCGGTGAATATTTTGAACGAAACAATGCGCAAAATGTACAAATTATAATATATTCTTTTCCAAAATACACATAGTAATAACTGCATACAGCTATTTCAATTAAGGTTGTCCCCCGAGCAAAGCGGAAAAGTCGAATACGAGCGCGAAAGGTTGCTGGGAATCGCAAATAAATTAATGAATCTATTAGCGATTCCCAGCAGCCTTTCGCGCTCGTATTCGACTTTTCCGCTTTGCTCGGGGGACAACCTTAATTGAAATAGCTGTATAAGACATATAACAAAGTTATAAAAACGAGTTATAATACAGTAAATTTACATACCATTTATTCTCCATATTTAGCAATTTACATACCTTTTATTCTCCATATTTAGCGCTTTAGAATATTTATAGTTTAAGCGCTATATAAATTTTATAATATTATATTATTAATATATATGTATAAATAACACGTGTTTCAAGTTTCGAAAAACTATAAACAAGAATCGGAGTTGTTCGGAAATTACTGGAACATCGGAAATGCCGGTGAAAAATAACTCGAAGTGTATAACTCGAACTCGAATCCAACCGTCGATGTTTCGGGATTCCCGCTAAAAATATGCTGCAGGTGTTGAACGGACGTGGGCATTAAAATAGTAATTCAATATTACACCTGCAGTTTTCAAATTTATGTTTTATGTCACACGGTCATCAGTGGTGTCGAGTAACGAAGTAAATGTACTTCGTTACTGTACTTGAGTACTATTTTTGAGAAGTCAGCAGCATGTAACAAAGTAAACTTTTTCTGGAGTACTTTTACTTGGAACGAAGTCGTTTTAAGAAGTAACGTTTTACTTCGTTATTTTCATTTTCTTGCGAAGTATTTCGTTACTTTCTAACTTTTGTTTAATTTTACGTGATTTATTCCTGATTTATTTCAATTTTGGGATAGGTAATAGGATCTCCACATGCGTCTGGGATCTCTCGTTTGTGGCTTACTTATATAAGCATTAATTATTTAATGGATTTCTTGTATCTTCAACGAGGTCTGGAAAATAGACCATGCATGCCGTGAAATATTGTATTATAGGTACACGCATATAATGCGTGTGCTGTTTTGTGTCTTTTATATGTCAATCCATTGGAAAAGTGAAATCACTCCCCCCCTCCCCCCCTTACACGCTACAGACAATAAAACTTTACTTTACTTTCTACTTCAACTCTTAACTTATATTGTTAATTACTTTTACTTTTACTTTTACTCGAGTACAAATTCAAAGTAATTTAGGCATCACTAACGGTCATAAAGTTCAAATTAGATAGATATTACATTAATAAATTTCTCCCTGAAGGCCTGGCTTTTCAGAAATTATTTACAAATTTTTAAATTTAAGAATGACTATTAGTATCATAAAGAGCACTAACAAATTGAGGTTAGTATAAGATGAAACAAGTTAGTTGAAACAAATATCAATCAGGTTAATAGTAAGGTGTTAACTGTTTCATTAGCAAGCAAGAGTTTCCCTAGTGCTGACGTCTTAAATGTTTTTAGTGAGGGGCTGTCTTTTATATTTTTGTGGCCAAATGTTCCATATATTGACGGCTCTACATGTATACCCGAACGATCGTTGGCCAGTTGCAGTTTTAAATAATGCATGGTATCTGAAGGGAGTCACATTTACAAGTCTTGCGGTTATGAAGTGATATGATAACCTTTTTTCAACTCAACCTATAGACCCATTGCACTGACGTCACAAATCCTTAGAGTGTCCTCCAGATGCTCCCAAACAATATCTGTTCGGGACAACAACCACATACAGAGCCGCAAAAATTAACCATTTTAATACAAAATTATTATAAAGTTTTACAAAATTTGCTTTGTTTACAAAAGTTATATTATGCATATAGATTGCTAATTTGTCCTCCAGATGCATCGTCACCGGCGCTGTGACGTCATTTGCAATGGGTCTATTACCTGTACTAAATTATCTTTGGGTTCTCTTTTTACATGCTTTTACTTTTCTCTTTTGGCTTGCTAATACTATGATGGAATCTTCCAACTTGTTATTTAAAATTCCCATTTCAGATAAAGTGTTGACAAAAAATGTTATAGCAACCTACAAAGTAACATCACAAGCTGAATGTTTGCTGCATTGCTACAAAACTGAAGGATGTCAGTCGTACAACTATGAATACACTCCCATATACAACACGGAGGGGAAACTTGGTCTCTGTGAGCTCAACAACAAGAGAATGACTTCTTGTCCTTTGAGGAAAGTTAGGAAAGAAGGTCATGGTTATTTTGAAGAAATGAATGTCCCGGAGAAAGAGGTATAATTGTAAATACAGGACCGCAGCCGCAGATTTCGATTCCTGCCCAGGGGCCGATAGTTTTCGAATTGGCCAAATGTGGCAAAAATCTGAATTTTTCGACAGGTCCGGGGCCGCGGCAAAAAATAAAAAAATTTACAATTTTTCTAGAAGGTGGGCAGACAACATTGTTTTGAAAACTTCTTTCCTAGCATACATGTTCCCCAAAACACACGATGAAGCTTTCAGTTCCGCAATAAAGTTCAAGCTTGGGAAACAAACTATACTGAATTTTGAATTCGTGACTATTATTTAGCTCTATGGATCAGAGAAAAATCCTGGCTTGTCTTGCTTGGATATTAACAGTTGTCATGACAACGATGGCGAATATTGGGTGTCTTCTGAACAAACATCTTGGAATGTTACAAAAGTGTTCTGTTACATGAACTCAGTAAAAGGTAAACGTTGTAAAAAAACAATCACGGAAATAATATACCAATCATACATTGATAGCGAGGGAAATATAAAAGAAGTGGTAACAGACAAAACAAGTATGAGCATAGTTACGACGAAAATAAATTCACATCAACAAAGAAGAATGTTAATTTTAAATAACAATTGTGTTTTATTATGTTTGTGTTTTATTTTATGACAATTAAGGTGTCAATATAATTCAATTTGAAACTAGCAGCCCACGTTATCGCAAATAGATAATGAGGCCACGCTTTTTTTTGTTGGATAACAGATTTTGCTCGCCAATATTAAAGGGCTGGAGGGCAAAAATTAAAAATTTAAAAAATTGTCTGATATCTAATACCACACGCACAGTGACATGTACATCCAAAGTCAAAGAGTACAGCGAAGAACAGCGAAGTAAGTGTTGAAGGTTTAGCCTGCATATCAGCTTGACTTTATTGACTTTATTTTAACTCAAAGACATTTTACATTTTTGGGTGTCTTGCAGGGAAAATAAATACTAATACTTTCTAAAATATGGTTGAATTAAAAAAAACCAACACATCAAATTAAACCGATGAGCGGCACTTATATTTTTTTCCTGCTTTTTAATGAATACATGCAATGCCAGGATATCTAGTGTAATCCAACAAAAAAAGCGTGGCTTGAATAAAAGGAAATAAAATTGTTTTCAATTCTTCCAGACACCAATTTAATCAACCTGGCCCAAGATAAGTCTGCAAGTCAATCCGCAACGTCAAATGATGCTCCAGCAGGAAGAGCTGTTGATGGTAACAAAAATACCGATTTTCATAAATATTCATGTACGCACACACCGGGGCCGGGGACGAACTCCCCATGGTGGCGAGTGGATTTACAGAATGTGGTAGGTATAATTGAAAGCTGATTTTCGTGGATAATCCAAGTGAGCAAATTTACTATTTAGAACATGAGCGGTCGTGTTGTATCGGATATAAATGTCCTGATGAGAACATTCTCCGGTCTTCAACAATTTAAAATAAACACATCTGCTCAGGCGTTCACACTGACCTAAAACTGACGACCTATATGTGCTATGGTGTAATAGACAAGGAATACCAATCGTGAACCGCAAACGCAAAACGTAAAAGGCTGAAAGCGTGGCGTGATCGATACACTGAGTGGGAAGGATACGCAAAATTATCCTAAGTTATCCTGAGGGGATGTTTTCGTAATGTCCAGTGAAACACAAGTATATTACTCACAAATCCAAACGTTATCCATAAATGCACATAGTCTCTTTTACATTCCGTAAGTCCGTAACGTATAAAGTTCGAAAAACTCAGCGATCCAGATATCGCATTTCCAGAGACGTTGCACGAAAAGAAACAACACAAAGTCAACTACTCAACTACTCAACTTCCAAGAAAGTGCAGAGTAGGATAAATACAAAATCCACAGAAACACGCGGTAAAATTCGTTGACAAATTGTTTGAGACTGAAATAGTCACTCATTGAACGGCCGCCATCTTGAAAACTGATCTGTAAAGTAAACTGGAATGATTGGAAACTGAGCCTGCGATGCGCAAACGCGAACTCGATTTCTGGACGACGAAGAAAACACAGAAAACCCCCCAGAAAATTAGGGATTTATGACACTTGACCTTTCAGGTCAGTGTAATGAATGATATTATGATTCTGTATCAGATATACATGCAGGGTGTCTAAAAAAGGTGAACTTTTAGAAATTCACCTTAAGCCGGTTTTCCACTTCAAGCGTACCGTTCCGAAACGTAACAAAAACGGTTTTAAATTTCAAAATTTCGTGAATGTTGATTGGTTAGTACTTCCGTAGTACGTCAAAAAGTCGACTTGCGACGAACGTTTTATTTTGATACGCGAATACACCCGGAAGTACGTGGATTTATAGACATCTTTTCAATCTGCGCATGCTCACCAGTACGTTTCGGTACGATATGGGCGAAGTGGAAAACTGGCGGTTTTACTGTTATAGTCCGAGTCCTATACAGAACCCATGGGTGTTTGAACATAATTGAATCGAATTTCATGCATGGGAAGTTATTTAAGTTTTTGGCATCGTTAAACATATGAATATGATTATGTGCTGATGTTACAAATCTTTAGTCATTATAAATGAAAGCTGTGTAGCTCTGCGGGGGGTGAAAAGGGGGATTTGAAAAAGAACCAATATGGCTGACATATTTTCATGTTAAAGTTTATATTTTGTATTCTTATCAAAACTTTATAAAAACTATAATAATAGTCCTTCGATCTAACTAAGACCGGTTTCTCAACAATTCCGTGACAGCTGATTAATTTAACGCAGCGCATAAAACAGTGAAAACACTTTGCTCTGTACTGTAGTCAGTTGAACCATTCTTAAGTCGTTTTAACTTTCAATTAGATTTTTCATGTACAATTTAATATGCAGTTTTAATATGCACGTACGATTACAACGTCAATGCATTCTAAACTCCCAAAGGTAATGAAGTTTGGGTGTTTACAACAAAAGGATGATTTCTAAAGGTTCACTTTTTGTGACCCTGTACAAACTCCTTCACGCTCATGATTTCTTTTGACAGTTTTGTTTTTTGTTCATGAATTATTAAAGGTCGTTTAGTGTTGTGTTGGGCTGACAATTTTATGATATATGAGACGAAACTTAGGGCTTGTTCATATGAGTCTATTCTCAATCATAAAGCCCCCATCAGGCCTAGAACTCTGCGTAGTTAAAAGTCAGTTTTTATTGTGAAAGTGCATGGAGACTTATATGCAATGAGCTAGTATAACCAAAGTTTAGCAAATGTGCGCGTGTGCATAGGCTAATACACACAAAGCTAACCACTCGACACAACTATACGTGACACCCACCCCCATTGAATGAGGCTCGGCGTCGCCCCTGCGTGTGTCAGCTACTATTTTCTATAGTTAGATATTTCGTAATGAACTATTTCATAATTCCATGCAGGTTATTCAGTTTTAACGTTTTAATTCTTCATTTGTTTTCAATGTTATAGTACTTCATTCGAAAGCTGATCATCACCAATCGCTCCGACTGCTGTATGGAACGACTTTCGAATTTTGAGATAAGGATTGGCTTATCTTTGGATAACAATGGCAACTCTAATCCCACTTGTGGTGAAAATTATTCACAGAGCACTGTAATCACCAAGAATATCACGTGTCCACAGCCCATGATCGGAAGATATGTAAATATTATAATTCCTCTACCACACCAAATTCTTACATTATGTGAAGTGGAAGTGTATCCCTAAAGGTCTAAAAAGTGTTCTGATGGAAACTAGTGCTAAACGTAATATTTATTCTATATATTAGTGCACTCTAAAAACACCATGGTTAAATTAACATTTCCTGCATGTTAATCTAAAATTAACACTGTTTGGGGTAATGGTTAATTTAATCAGTCTATATATGGTTGAATTGACCAGATTGTATTAGGAGGACTATTAACCAAGCATTCATGGTTAACTAAGAATTTTTGGTTAATAATCCACCAAACATAATCTGGTTGATTCAACCATATAGCCTGGTTAAATGAATCAGGTATTCTGGTTAAATTAGCCACGATAGCGCACAAATCTAATTTAGGACCACCTTCGAGAGAGATGCTATAGGGAGGGACTATTCAGTTTTGTTGGTCACCGTTCAACAGAACGAATATTGAAAGCTTTTATAGATGGAAATTTCAAGTATAAATTTTAAAAATTTATTTAGACCTAATCCTTCAACTGGGAAAGTTACTTATAATAAGGATGGACAAGAATAGTTGTATTAGTAGTATATGTATAACCGCAAGTGATGCGGGAAATTTTTTACTTTAAATACATGCAGGAAAAAAATGTGCGACACAACCACTTTGTTTTTTACTCTTAATATATTCACTAGTCACTATAAGATGAAGTTGCATGGCTTACTTCTGCCCAGAGTTTGTAGGCTTCCGCGCATGCACAAAGCCAAATAACATTAAAAAAAAAAAAAATTCTACTAAATTAGGCCAAACTTCTTTTTTTTTGGAAAAAAAGGCAAAAAAGAGCTAAATCTTAACAATACTTTCGATACGACCCTTTCCACTTCAATGCCATTCAATCACTTCATTTTTCTTTTTTTTCACAATAGTAGTACAGGCAGAAACAACCCTAATAATTTATTTAAATTTTAATGCAAATTGTATATCATTTTTATGCAAAATACTGAGCCGGTGAACGTCTGCGAAGACATGGCTATAATGAATTGTCATTGGTTAGTTTCCAGCTTTACGATTGCCTGAATTTCTTGAAATCAGATTGGGTGTCAATAGAACTGGGGCCTGTTTCAAACGTCACGCTTCTCATGCGCCGAACGCATTTGAGAAACAATACATAATCAGCTGAAATGCCTCATTATCTATTGTTTCTAATGCGTTCGGCACATGAGAAGCACTACGTTTAACATTCTTTCCTATTAAATTATACTAAAAAATACTGAAAATTCCTGTCAGTTGCCTGTTTCTGTCTATCTCGAAATGAATTAGGGAAAACAGGTTTTGGGGGTAATACATCCTTGGATTGGCAAAACTTGAAAATTAAAATTAAAAAATGGTATAACAGCAACATCGCAAGCCAGGGTCTTTTACCTGCGCGTTGGTATAACAGTTGCACAACTAAATGATGTTTTCAAAGGTATGCAAGGAAAATCCCAATTTCAAAGTGGAAGCATTACAACAAAAGTCGGGGTGTAGTTTACTGAAGAATATAAGCCTTGTTGGACATCGGAATAAGATGCTGCGAACAATTCGATTCACACACAGGCTGTCGCATCAGCATGAGCTCCATCTTTGAATTTACTATATGCATGAGTAAATTCTTAAACACGTCCGAATTTATCAATACAATAAATTCGCGACGCATGCATGTTGAGCCCTAACCCCTATAACCCTAACCTCTAACCCCTAATCTTAATCTAACCCTAATCTAATCTTTATTTCACACTAATCCAAAAATTGAAAATAGAAAACGTTTATCATACGAATGAGTACGACTCTGCCGTTCAGTTTATGAGGCTATTCGTTCGTTCTCGTGCTAGGGTGTAGGTTAACTAATAGGGAGTTTAAGGTCTTGACGACGAACTACGGCTAAGTTTGAAATAATTTTTGTTATATGTATGCAAATACTAAATGTTTGTCATAACAAATTTATCCCAAATATGTTTTATGTGCATGGCTTTGTGTTCGGCAAGTTTCATCATTTTTTATAAAAATACTATCCAACCTGCAACGTTGCGTAGTCATTTTCGGTGCTATGTTCTTGATTCTGCTGTAGCCACGTTAGTCCTTTTGGGCATAAATTATGCATTTTCTTAGCTAGAATAAAAATAATCAAGAAGTAAACTAAATTGGAATTTGAAATGCTGTTTTATGCTAATTTTTTACCTTTTCAGAAATGGTATTTCAACTTTGAAACGTCAATAGCTCTGTCAATATCGCGCGGAAAATTAAATGTTATAAATCTAAGTTAATTCTTTGTGAATACACTGCTTTTTATTTTAGTGAAATAGCTTTTACAGGTTTTACGTTACATGAAATCAAACAAGGTATAGTTTTTTGGGGGACAGCCGGTATACTTAAAAGGGTGATAATTGGTCTGTAGTTAGATAAGCATTATTTGCCATCTGTACATATTTAAAAAGTTAGTTAGAAGCTCAGGGTCCACTATAGGCTATTTTATCAATATATAGGCTACGTTATTGGTATGAAACTGAACTATATATAGTAATAATCCAAACAAAACTTTTGCTGGTACGTTTTTGTGTCGCAGCTGATTTATTTACACTCGATAATTTCCAATAACACACCCTTCAAACAATGAATAATTGATTGACGACAATTTACATGCATGCAATGTCTAAGGAAACATGTACTATACTTTATTTTTTGCTCAATTTTTCTCGTCTTAACTAACTATACAAAATCATCATCGGGAGAACATGGGCTATGTGACAAGCCAAAGGAATATTGGTTACTTTTTGCAGGTAAATTTAAAAATTGTATGTTCCATATAAATATTGAACGCGCATTGTTACAACGTCAACGGTTTTGAAAATTATGCGACCAGTTTTTATGTCACACGGTCACGAAGTTCAAATTGTCTGCAACTCCGAGTTTTCTGGTTCATTATCGATGTATACGCTTTAATTTTTATAAAAACGTTTAGCAGGATTTTCAAGATATTTTAGTGTTAACTATTGTAAAATTTAAGCACAACGAAATCATTATATTATCGCTATAGTCTAGCGCAAGCGGGTTTGATACACAGACACAGTCAAATTCGAGATTAATTGTTCTTTTTCAAACTTTAAAAGTCATTCACGACACAAATTTTGGTTGTGATGGTTTTCTGTTTATTTTAGTTTATATATCTAGCTCATTTTGGTTCAATACTCTTCTTTAGGTATTAAATACGGTTTAAAAATGTTTTTTGTTCACGTTTGAACTATATTAGTTCGAAAAGTCATTTGTTTGTATAATTCAAGGCACGCAAAGAAGATAGAACACACAATTGACAGATCGGATGATAAAATACAATGTAACTTAAGTAGTTGTCGTGAATGACTTTGGTTGGTAGCGAGATGGATTAAATAGGGTATATATATAGACGAAGTATTCTATTGATATACTGTACGTTATTTGAAATCAAACGATAAGCACGGTCAAATTACAATAAAATGAAAGATGGAAAGAACTTGTCTTTGCTTTCTATGGAAAATCTGATATAAGTCGAAGATATTATTTATTTTGTGAAATTGCGCCTGTTTACCTATATATACTTGATCAAATTGCGTGGATTTGAACTCTAGTCCGGTCCTCGTAGTCGGATTTAAAATATTACTTCGAATTTCAGATATAGTGTTGAAAAAAAACGTTATAGCAACCTACAAAGTAACATCACAAGCTGAATGTGTCCTGCGTTGCCACAAAACTGAAGGATGTGAGTCGTACAACTATATGAATACACTCTCACGTACAACACCGAGGGGAAACTTGGTCTCTGTGAGCTCAACAACAAGACAATGACTTATTGTCCTTTGAGGAAAGTTAGGAAAGAAAGTCATGGTTATTTTGAAGAAATGAATGTCCCGGAGAAAGAGGTATAATTGTAAATACAGGGCCGCAGGTTCGAGTCCTGCCAGTGGGTCTATAATTGCATTTTTCGTACTAACTGCTCCTGCAAGCAAGGTTCAAAACATGTATAAAAATTGTACTCGAAATTTCCATTTACAAATCCCTTCAATTATCAGTTATATCGACTGAGATGCCCGAAATCCTGATATTTACCCATATATCGACAAAAAAGCCTCGATAGCTGAACATATATTAAGACAGTTTATTATATGGCAAGCATCACTTCCGGCGAAATGGCGGTCTGTGATTGGCCGAAAAGCACTTTCAGCGGTCCAGTATTTACCTGTGATCGACCGGCGGTCCATTACGTAAAAACAAACGCACGCATTTTAAGGTGGCTCCCTACAGTTATTCTTGTTTAAGCAATAATTCCGTAAAACAAGCTTATTCGTGCAGAACGCGAATTCTTTTCGACTTGGTGGCGTTATTGGTCACCTAAGGAATATTTCGAACTAGATTTCGACGATGTCAATGTTTCCATGGCAACACGACGACAGCATAAAGCCTTCCAATTTAACTCATAAATGTGCCGCTATCTCAAAAACAATGTCGGTGACCTATCTTTTTTATTTCATATATCAATAAGGAATGATGCTCTGCAACTGTGGTGAAAGTTTAAAAAAATTCTGTAGTGTGTGATTTTTTTAAAAGCGAAAAATTTATTGCGAAATTTCCACACTACAGATTTTTTTAAAATTTGAATTTTATAAAATTTCCCGCAAAATAAATTCGTGGTCAAAATTTGAAGATAGGTCACCGATGAAACTAATGAGTAAAATGCAAATAAAGTTAGAAAATAGCCTCGTGTAACTCGAGAAATTGCCCTATTGAAAAGCGTCGCTGACTAGTAAAAGATTGTACGCGGGCGCAGAACGAGTTTTCATTCAGCAAAATCGAGCCGCAATGTTGTTTTTACTGTTTTGTTTTTGTCAACTTTTCGATTTATTTGAGTGCTATGGACAGCCAAGGATTATTGTGAAGGATTGAATCGATGAAAACAAGGTTGAAGCTAATTGAATCCTGCCGTTTACTCAATCTATGAGCTGTAACAGCCTATTAACAGGTGGACGTGTTTTTTTGTTTCATGTTTGGTTTTGTACTTTTTACTAAAAATGAACAATTAGGCTATGAAACTGAAATATTTTTTTGTTTACATATAATCACTTTAATCTGGTAGAAACACGACTAAAAACGTGAACGTTTTCTTGAGAAGTAAACAACCTTTTAAACGTTTTCTATGCAATTTTGCAAATGTTTTACAGTTGAGTCAGTTGACAAAATTGTTTCGTAGCTATTTTTTGGTCTAGTGATATTCGTATCATATGTAGAATTGCTGTATAGACTCGCAAGTGATTTGGCACTCAAAACGAAGTATTATTCAACGCTTTTTTCCATTAGAAACCTTTCAGAAATAGCTTTATTTTTAAAAAAAGCATGGTCAATTTTTGTTTTGTTTTGATGATGCAGTTGCGTGGGATAGTTCCCGTACTTGTCCCGCGAACATCCCGCACGGAACTGTAGGGAGCCTCCTTAAAACAAAACAACAAAACTAATTGAAAATTTAAGAATTATAATTTGATTTGTTATTAATAAGATATCTGCGAATGGTTTTTAGTGGAAAAGAAGGAATACATTGGTATTTTTTGTTTTCTTTAACCAAATGTGTACTACGCTACTCATATGCATTTTAAATCATGTATTTCTTGTTTGTTTCAAGTATAAATGCCTATATATAAATGCCATATAATAAACTTTTTATTAACCTCGCTTGCTCGGTATGTACAGAGAAATATCGGACCACAGTGTTTTTGTACAAACCTCGGTCCGATATTTCTCTGTTCAGAACTCGCGTTCGGTTAATAAGTTATTTGAAGGAACCTATTGTTTCTTAACCATGATTTAAGATTAAGAAGATGATAAACCAGGAAATATTGTTTCCTAGCCATGTTTGTGGAAGGTGGGCAGAGAACATTGTTTCGAAAACTTCTTTCCTAGCATACATGTTCCCCAAAAGCAAGTGACACGATGAAACTTTCAGTTCTGCAATAACGTTCAAGCTTGGGAAACAAACTACGTTTCTGAACTTTGAATTAGTGATTATTATTTAGCTGTATGGATCAGAGAAGAATCCTGGCTTGTCTTGCTTGGATATTAACAGTTGTCATGACAACGATGGCGAATATTGGGTGTCTTCTAAACAAACATCTTGGAATGTTACAAAAGTGTTTTGTTACATGAACTCTGTGAAAGGTAAGGTTGTAAAAAAAAACAATCACGGGAGTAATATACTAATCATACATTGATAACGAGGGAAATATAAAAGAAGTGGTAACAGACAAAACAAGTCAGCATAGTTGCGAAGAAAATAAATTCTGATCAACAGGGAAGAATGTTAATTTTAAATAAACAGTGTGTTTTATTACATTTATGTTTTATTTTATGACTTTATGTCAATATTATTTAGTTCAATTTGAAACTAGCAGCCCACTTTATAGAGGATAGATAATGAACAAAAGGAAATAAAATTATTTTCATTTTTTCCAGACGCCAATTCAGTCAACCTGGCCCTAGATAAGTCTGCAAATCAATCCGCAACTTCAACGTCTTGGAATGCTTCAGCAGGAAGAGCTGTCGATGGTAACAAAAATCCCCATTTTTATGAAGGTTTGTCATGTACGCACACACAGTATCCGGTGACAGACTCCCCGCCATGGTGGCGAGTGGATTTACAGAATGTGGTAGGTATAATTGAAAACTGATTTTGGTGGATAATGCAAATGAGCATATGTACTATTCACAACATGAGCGGTCGTGTTGTATCGGATATACAAGGCGAGAGTTTGTTAGTGGCGTAACTCCTTTGGGGGCCGCCTTGACGTAGCCCCCCTCCCTCCCCCCTTTCTGTCGTCACTTTGAATAGGCAGGACCAGGGACCTTATTCCAGTTAAAGCCGGGGTCCCTCTTTAGCACAAAGTTACGCCACTGCCCATCTTCTTTTTCTAATATATGCACTCCATCAATATTTCACGCACCACGGTTCAGCGTATGTGCAATTGAAAGGCATTCAAATTTTAACAATATGCTTGATTTATTGTGATGCACTTTTTTTAGACACCCTGTACAAACTCCTTCACGCTCGTGATTTCTTTTGACAGTTTTGTGTTTTCTTCATAAATTATTAACGAGTTTCACAAATCTATACATACAATTCAAAACATCTTTGAAGTCAAGTAGGTACAATAGAACTGTCTTTTAATCTTGACTCGGGCCGACAATTTTAGGGTTATATGCGACAAAACTTAGGTATTAATTAAAATCTCGCTGGGGTTTTAGACGTCGTCCCCGTTCCGTTTACAACGGCAAATCACAGATTATCGCGTCTTGTGTACAACGGCTGCGACAACTGATATTCCATATTAGACTGCGAGCGTCCCTCAGGAGAAAGGAGGGACTGCCGACAACACATCAAGAAACGAAATACGCGTTGCCTACACAACGCAAAATTCCCATTGGTCGAAATCGATATGCCTGTCAATCAAATGCGATATGTAGTAATAATGCTATAAATAATTCCAGACTTGAATGTTGATTTTATAAATAAACATGACAGGCTAAATGAGCGGTTCCTATTGGATGGATTTAATTGGATATAACTATAATGTTAAGCAAAGGCGGAGCCAACTTAACAAAAGCGAAAAGTGGGCGTATTTCGTTTCTTAATGAGTTGTCGGCAGTCCCTCCTTTCTCCTGAGGGACTGCTCGCATTCTAATTTCATACTGGGTCCTAGAACTATTCTCTCAATTCTCAATCATAAAGCCCGGCCTTTGAAGCATGTCCCCCCCCCCATCAGGCCTAGAACTCTGAACTCTGTGTAATTAAAAACAGTCAAGTATAGTCGACAGACCTGACAGTTTTTATTGTGAAAGTGCATGGAGACTTATAAGCAATGAGTAACCAAAGTTTGCAGACCAAACTAATAACTCGGCAAAACTATACGTGACATTCACCCCCCTTGAATGAGTCCCAGCGTCGCCTCTGCGTATGTCAGCTACTATGCTCTATAGTTGGGATATTTCATAATGAACTATTTCATAATTTCAGGTTATTCAGTTGTAACGTTTTAATTCTTCATTTTTTTTAATGTTCTATATATAGTACTTCATTCGAAAGCTGATCATCACTGGTCGGAACGACTGCTGCCAGGACAGACTTAAGGATTTTGAGATAAGGATTGGCTTATCTCTGGATAACAATGGCAACTCTAATCCCACTTGTGGTGGAAATCATTCACTGACTAGCAACGTAGTCACCAAGAGTATCACGTGTCCACAGCCCATGATCGAAAGATATGTAAATATTATAATTCCTGAACAAAACAAAATTCTTACATTATGTGAAGTGGAAGTGTATCCCTAAAAAGTGTTCGTATTGAAACTAGTGTTGAACGTAATATTTATTCTATATATGAGTGCACTCTAAAAACACCATGGTTAAACATTTCCTGGTTAATCTAAAATCAACCCTGTTTGAGGTAACTTAATGTTCCTGGTTAAATTTTCTGGTTAATTTAACCACACTCTTGGTTAATTTGATCGTAGTCCTGGCTAATTTTAACCAGGATTCCTGGTTAATTTAACCAGTCTATATATGGTTGAATTAACCAGATTATGTTAGGTGGACTAATAAGAATTATTAAGAATTATTCTTATTAGAATTTCTGGTTAACCAAGAATTTCTGGTTAATAATCCACCCAACATAATCTAGTTGATTCAACCATTACTTTCTTGAAAATTCTTTCGTTCTAAACAAAGACGAAGGACTTTGCGAATGTCTATATGGTTAAGGTAGCCACGATAGCGATCAAATCTCATTTAGGACCACCTTCGAGAGAGATGCTATGGGGGGGGGGGGCGTGGCAGGGGGGACGTGTGCAAAATATGACGTCCATCCGATACGGCAAATTTGTCACAATTTTAATAAGCTAAACGTAAAAGGAAGAACAATTTTTAATGCTACTTAAAATACTCATTAATAATTCATGAAGAAAATTCAAAAGAAATAAATGTTTAATCAATGTTGTAAATCGGATAAAGATTTGTCCTGATTTACATAAACTTCAGCATTGATTTTCACTCGGCTTAGACAATGTTTATTCTTAAAACTACTTCGCCAACGAACTCATAACTATAAGATGGGTCGTTTTTTAAGCACGTTAAAATATTCGCATCCGATCTTTATCTCATATACAAACTCTCGCCTTCGGCTCGAGCTTGTATATCAGATAAAAATCGGCTGCTCATGTTTTAACTAGTACATATAAGCCAGCACATTTTAATCTATCAATCCGAACTAGTTTTCCGCTGTTCAAATCACTGTACCTACGCTGTCACAGACAGTTACATATATATACGAAAAGAGAAGCGTGTATTAAACCATACTCATCAATCGAAGCAAATAATGATCACAAGTCAAAGGAACTAATGCCACCGAGAAAGTCACCACCAAATAATTTCAGAACAATCACATGCATATAATCTTCCCATGATGCATGCGCACAAATAGATTTAGTATAGTTTTATTCCTTATCACGCACGAGTAGATCATTTTTAGATCAACAGTTAAATTTCTAAATAACTATATGAACATTATATTTAGATTTCAGACAATTTATTAGTGACTATAACTATTATATAATTATACGATTTGTAAACAAATACATGCATGTATAATTATATTATAACCTTTTTAAAATCAATTGTAATTCAGTTATCAACACTGTAACTTTAGTCAGTTGATTCAAATAAACGTTCTATTAAATATACGCAAAGCATTCAAATATTGAAAATATACAATTCACGCTTCAAGAAAGTACGCCACCTTGGCTGTAAAATTTCGACTTCTTCAAATTTCCAAATGTTTGTTTGGGTGGATAAAATGTAAGCTATTTACCTGTTTAGTTTGGGGTTTTTCTTTTTTATATAAAACAAATAGATAAGATTTTGCCGTTGTCTGTTCAAATCTTATCTAAATCTTAAAATGGCAAAATCTTATCTATTTGTTAATATTGTCATGTTATTGGCAGAAATTAACTTTACAAATAATCATAACGCCGTAAAGGGGCTCGATACAGTTTTCAAATAATTGGTCAGGTGTACAACAGTTTGACAGTTTTAAACTTTGTATTTTTGTGTTTTGTGGAGCAGATATTGGGGCTGTTCAAATACTTTAATATTTCTTCTTACAAATCATGCGCTAGTTTTCTTGCCGAATTAACATACCACACAATGGGAAAAGAAAAATTGCATAGTTCAAAGTCGTAAAATGTATTGTTTTTCATGTATTTTATATAATGTTATATTCTTTTGAATCCTGTAAAATCTCACTTTCAAATTAGTTCAAAGTCTTAAAATGTACTATTTTTTGTGTATTTTATGATGTTATAATCTTCTGAATTTTGTAAAATTTCACCCCAAAATGCACGAAATGGCGTTTCAGAGGCTCTGAATTTCAAAATTTCCCCCAGAAGAGTACGCCCCTGAACCCCCCCCCCTACAGTGTTGGCACCTTCGGCGCTCAACTTGTCCCCCTCACTTTGTAAACCCTGGCTACGCAACTGCGCGTATGTAATAAGAGCTTGGAAGCGCATTGGTGGTATTAGTAATCAGTGTGCGCTATAAGCATAGAAACGTATCAGGAACAAAGATTTTTTCTTTTTTTTCTCCTGTTCTTTCATATTTCCACCAATTGTTAATTGGTCTGAAGGTGTTGGCCCTGCGGGGGTGGTCTGCTCAAGATACCATGCACTAGCATGGATCTTAACCCGAGTCCAAGTAACAGTGGTGCTAGTAGTCGTCCCAGGCCATCCCTCGGTTACCCGGGCTAACACCTCACCATCCAAACGGGTATAAGTATGGTGAACGAAGGTGTTAAACCTATATTTAGATGCAGGTTCATTAGCATAGCATAACCAGTTGCCATGGCTAGCTTTGCCACCGGTCAGCACGTGGTCAGCACGGACATGCAAACACGCTATACAATACGCACAATGGCGCGAGATGACGTGAGCAATTAACCCATACTGTCATATTGGAAATATTTTCGTTCGTATTCCCCCGGGAAACAAATGATCATGCGCATGCGAGTTTGTTCAAACAGCATCACGTCTTGGTTTGGCATAAAAACTTGTAACGACAACTCGCAGGCAATGTAAAAGAGTTTACAGGCGATTTTGAAAACGTAGCATATTTTTTCCTATTTCCACCAATTTAATGCGCGCCGCTCTTCCCCAATTTCTAAATACAACGTTAACTGTCCAATTGTTACGTTAGTATATACAATCTGCCGGACTTTCATGTACAAATTTACTGCCCGACCAAAAAATTATTGGGGGAATGCAACCCCCAGCCCCCCTCGCACGCCTATGAGTTTGCATGAAATGTGATTGGTTCTGTGACGATTTGTAGTGCGAGTTCGGTCGTCAAAGGTTGTCCCATGTATGTATTATCACCTTGTCAGGTGTGATGAATAATTAAAACAAACGGGTTTCGTATGACACATAAAAACAGTTCAGTATATGCATGCAGTGTCTAAGGAAACATGTACTACTTTACTTTTTGCTCAATTTTCCTCGTCTTAACTAACTATACAAAATCATCATCGGGAGAACATGGGCTATGTAAGCTGAGGGAATTTCGGCTAATTTTTGCAGGTAAAACTATACAAATTGTATATTTCATATAAATTTTGAACCCCGCGCAGATCTATTTCAATAAAACAATATTACGTTTTTCACATGCAGTAGCGTGATATTGCATGTATGTTTAGTTCAGTCTTGTTTTCCACAAAACTACAAAAGGTTTTGTGAGTTGTGTGTATATTACATATACGTTTTATATTTGTCTGTGATATCATTATATCACTTTTTCCTAGCTATTGTCTGAGGAAACATGTCGGGGGAGGCCGAAAAAAAAAGGATTAATTTTCTTCCTATATAGTATATGTATATTGCCTTATTGGGCTATATAGTGATAAAGATTTTTCTTTTTTTTTTGTGATTCGTATATATTTCGTACATTAGTATTGTGCTTTACAAAGAGTTTCATGAAACCATGTATCATAATTAAATGTCAATAGAGTATTACCTCGATCGGCAGACATCTGATATGAAAATGTTCGACCGACGTTTAGGTTTTGCCTTATGGCAGAACCTTGTTAATTTCGATACGACATTAGTGACACTACAGTAGTATAGAGCGACATTGGTCATTGGAGCGGTGTCAACACTCTAAAAACTGGTGTGTAATTTTACCCTTTTCGAAAAACGGTGTGTATAATTACACTTATATCTCATTTGTGTCGGTTTTCTTTGATCGTCCGAGGTTTATAACTAGCTAATATACCTTGAATAAAAAATTACATCAAACTTTTCGAGAAAACGCGAGAATTTTTCATCAAAATTTTTTGAAAATGACAAAATATGTTAGAAAACCTCCACAAATGAGATATAAGTTAGTTATAAACCTCGAAAGTCGGTTTATAACTGATATATTGCTCTCGGACGCTGCGCGTCCTCGGGGGCAATATATCAGTTATAAACCTCCTTCTCGGTTTATAACTCTACATCTTTTGCAATATGGAAACCAAGGTGTGTAATTATACACACCTTGTATACACCATTACACACCTTAGGTGCATGTGTACGATTACACACCATTGGGTGTGTAAAATTACACACCTTTGTATCAGGCCGTAGGTGTCAGGTATCACCTTCAGGCCGTAGGTGTCAGGTGTGATGAATAATTAAAACAAACGGGTTTCGTATGACACATAAAAACAGTTCAGTATATGCATGCAATGTCTAAGGAAACATGTACTACGTTATTTTTTGCTCAATTTTCCTCGTGTTAACTAACTATACAAAATCATCATCGGGAGAACATGGGCTATGCAAGCCAAGGGAATTTCGGCTAATTTTTGCAGGTAAATCTATACAAATTGTATATTCCATATAAATTTTGAACTCGCAGTGTTATAGATCTATTTCAATAAAACAATATTAACGTTTTCCACACCAGTAGCGTGATATTGCATGTATATTTAGTTCCACAAAACTACAAAAGGTTTTGTGAGTTGTGCGTATATTACATATACGTTTTATATTTGTCTGTTATATCATTAGATTACTTTTTCCTAGCTATAGCCTAAGGAAACAAGTCAGGGGAGGTTAAAAAAAGGATTAATTTTCTTCCTATAGTATATGTATATTGGGCTATATAGTGATATAGTTTCTCTTTTTTTTGTGATTCGTGCCTATTATATATATTTTACAATAATATATATTTCGTACATTAGTGTTGTGCTTTACAATGAGTTTCATGAAACCATGTATCATAATTAAAATGTTAATAGCGTATTACCATCGGCAGACATCTGATATGAAAATTTCGACCGATGTTCAAGTTTTGCCTTACGGCAGAACCTTGTTACATTTCGATACGACACTATAATGACACTATAGTAGTATAGAGCGACATTGGCGATTGGAGCGGTGTCAAATCAACGTCGGCATAGTATGTCGCTCCCAAAGTAAATGATGGATGAGCATAAATATATAAAATAAATCACATAGTCACATTAAAATAATTGATGCACTATACTATAGGTTCGGCGCATGAGAAGAGCGACGTTTGAACGCGCCACTTACTCAGGAACGTATAGCGAAGATTTTATTGTTGGGAGTGAAAATTACTTAGTTTATATTACGAAAAAGCAGTTTTTAAAATGAAGTGTTATTTTTATTGTATACAAGCAAGCAGCACAAACAGGTGTTTCTTTCGAAAGAATATATTAAGACAATAGGATTAATTTGGGCTTTACTATACAAGGGAGGTTCGAGGGAATACTCCCCCCAGAGGAAATTTTGAAGATTTATAGACCCCCCAAAAGCCCGGAAATACAACTAAAATTGGGCATTCTTATATAGCTTGCTTTCCCTATTAACCGTTCCAAATTAGCTTAGATTACTTAGATCTAGAATTTATCTGAAATTACTCACGAACAAATTACGGGAGGTGCCCTTACTTTATATAGGCGCGCCATTCGCACGGCACCGGATGATTGAATTTGGGATATTTTTTGCCTTGTGCGTTCACAGGGGATGCATGAAAAGGGACGTTCTCAAGCACGGATGTAAGCAGTAAGCAGCCGTACAAATTTCGGGCAGTGTGAATAAAAAATGCGCAACCTGGTGAATTTGCGTACTGTTCTAAATTTGTCCAGTTCCGTTTATAAATAGTCGTAGATTATTTACTTTAGTGACATCGAGTTTGATTCGAGTTCGACTTCGAGTAGGGATTAGGAAAATGACATTGTATATCACCCAATTTTGAAAAAAAATAGCTGAAAAGAAATTCTCAAGTACAAAAGATAAAAAGCGTTTAATATAAACACAAAAAGCAACCCTTATTACAAACTCGTTATATTTATAACAGCATGAAATAGTTCGGGTCATTAAGTAAAATTCCTTTGGGCCTGGGCCCTCATCGAGTGGGCGGTTTAATTATGGGCTAATACTCTTCATTTCAAGTATTACTATAAGAACTTCTAATTATCACCACTCGAAGATAAAATTAATATATTGGCATCGCCGTGTAATATCCGCCTCTATACTCTCCTAGCTTGACCTTTCAAGACTAATAATTTAAATAGTTTCGGCGAATATTTTGAACGAAACAATACGCAAAATGTACAAATTATAATATATTCTTTTCCAAAATACACATAGTAATTACTGTATACAGCTATTTCAATTAAGGTTGTCCCCCGAGCAAAGCGGAAAAGTCGAATACGAGCGCGAAAGGTTGCTGGGAATCGCTAATAAATGAATGAATCTATTAGCGATTCCCAGCAGCCTTTCGCGCTCGTATTCGACTTTTCCGCTTTGCTCGGGGGACAACCTTAATTGAAATAGCTGTATAAGACATATAACAAAGTGGTTATAAAAACGAGTTATAATACAGTAAATTTACATACCATTTATTCTCCATATTTAGCGATTTACATATACCTTTTATTCTCCATATTTAGCGCTTTAGAATATTTATAGTTTAAGCGCTATATAAATTTTATAATATTATATTATTATTATATATGTATAAATAACACGTGTTTCAAGTTTCGAAAAACTATATAACAAGAATCGGAGTTGTTCGGAAATTACTGGAACATCGGAAATGGCGGTGAAAACTTTGTTATATGCTGCAGGTGTTGAACGGACGTGGGCATTAAAATAGTAATTCAATATTACACCTGCAGTTTTCAAATTTATGTTTTATGCCACACGGTCATCAGTGGTGTCGAGTAACGAAGTAAATGTACTTCGTTACTGTACTTGAGTACTATTTTTGAGAAGTCAGCAGCATGTAACAAAGTAAACTTTTTCTGGAGTACTTTTACTTGGAACGAAGTCGTTTTAAGAAGTAACATTTTACTTCGTTATTTTCATTTTGTGGCAAAGTATTTCGTTACTTTCTAACTTTTGTTTAATTTTACGTGATTTATTCCAGATTTATTTCAATTTTGGGATAGGTAATAGGACCTCCACATGAGTCTGGGATCTCTCGTTTGTGGCTTACTTATATAAGCATTATTTATTTAATGGATTTCTTGTATCTTCAACGAGGTCTGGAAAATAGACCATGCATGCCGTGAAATATTGTATATTATAGGTACACGCATATAATGCACATGCGTGTGCTGTTTTGTGTCTTTTATATGTCAATCCATTGGAGAAGTGAAATCACGCCCCCTCCCCCCTTACACGCTACAGACAATAATACCTTACTTTTACTTTCTACTTCAAGTCTTACTCAAGTCGTTTTATTGTTAATTACTTTTACTTTTACTCGAGTACAAATTCAAAGTAATTTATGCACCACTGACGGTCATAAAGTTCAAATTAGATAGATATTACATTAATAAATTTCTCCCTGAAGGCCTGGCTTTTCAGAAATTATTTACAAATTTTTAAATTTAAGAATGACTATTAGTATCATAAAGAGCACTAACAAATTGAGGTTAGTATAAGATGAAACAAGTTAGTTGAAACAAATATCAATCAGGTTAATAGTAAGGTGTTAACTGTTTCATTAGCAAGCAAGAGATTCCCGGGTGCTGACTTCTTAAATGTTTTTAGTGAGGGGCTGTCTTTTATATTTTTGTGGCCAAATGTTCCATATATTGACGGCTCTACATGTATACCCGAACGATCGTTGGCCAATTGCAGTTTTAAATGATGCATGGTATCTGAAGGGAGTCACATTTACAAGTCTTGAGGTTATGAAGTGATATGAGGACCTTTTTTTCAACTCAACCATCCTATAGACCCATTGCACTGACGTCACAAATCCTTAGAGTGTCCTCCAGATGCTCCCTAACAATATCTGTTCGGGACAACAACCACATACAGAGCCGCAAAAATTAACCATTTTAATACAAAATTATTATAAAGTTTTACAAAATTTGCTTTGTTTACAAAAGTTATATTATGCATATAGATTGCTAATTTATCCTCCAGATGCATCATCGCGGGTCACCGGCGCTGTGACGTCATGTGCAATGGGTCTATTACATGTACTAAATTATCTTTGGGTTGTCTTTTTACATGCTTTTACTTTTCTCTTTTGGCTTGCTAATACTATGATGGAACCTTCTAACTTGTTATATAAAATTCGAATTGCAGATATAGTGTTGACAAAAAACGTTATAGCAACCTACAAAGTACCTTCACAAGCTGAATGTTTGCTGCATTGCTACAAAACTGAAGGATGTCAGTCGTACAACTATGAATACACTCTCAGGTACAACACCGAGGGGAAACTTGGTCTCTGTGAGCTCAACAACAAGAGAATGACTTCTTGTCCTTTGAGGAAAGTTAGGAAAGAAGGTCATGGTTATTTTGAAGAAATGAATGTTCCGGACAAAGAGGTATAATTGTAAATACAGGACCGCAGCTGCAGGTTTCGATTGCCGCCCAAGGGCCGATAGCTTTCGAATTGGCCAAATGTGGCAAAATTTTTCGACAGGTCTGGGGCCGCGGAAAAAAATAAAAAATTTACAATTTTTCTTAGAAGGTGGGCAGACAACATTGTTTTGAAAACTTCTTTCCTAGCATACATGTTCCCCAAAACACACGATGAAGCTTTCAGTTCCGCAATAATGTTCAAGCTTGGGAAACAAACTATATTGAATTTTGAATTCGTGATTACTATTTAGCTCTATGGATCAGAGAAAAATCCTGGCTTGTCTTGCTTGGATATTAACAGTTGTCATGACAACGATGGCGAATATTGGGTGTCTTCTGAACAAACATCTTGGAATGTTATAAAAGCGTTTTGTTACATGAACTCAGTGAAAGGTAAACGTTGTAAAAAAATCACGGAAATAATATACCAATCATACATTGATAACGAGGGAAATATAAAAGAAGTGGTAACAGACAAAACAAGTATGAGCATAGTTACGACGAAAATAAATTCACATCAACAAAGAAGAATGTTAATTTTAAATAACAATTGTGTTTTATTATGTTTGTGTTTTATTTTATGACAATTAAGGTGTCAATATAATTCAATTTGAAACTAGCAGCCCACGTTATCGAGGATAGATAATGAGGCCACGCTTTTTTTTTGTTGGATAACAGATTTTGCTCGCCAATATAAAGGGCGGGAGGGCAAAAATTAAAAATTTAAAAAATTAAAAAATTGTCTAATATCTAATACCACACGCACAGTGACATGTACATCCAAAGTCAAAGAGTACAGCGCAGAACAGCGAAGTAAATGTTGAAGGTTTAGCCTGCGTATCAGCTTGACTTTATTGACTTTATTCAACTCCCAGACATTTTATATTTTTGGGTGTCTTGCTGGGAAAATAAATACTAATACTTTCTAAAATATGGTTGAATTAAAAAAACCCAACACATCAAATTAAACCGATGAGCGGCACTTATATATTTTTCTGCTTTTTAATGAATACAAAATCAGGATATCTGTAATCCAACAAAAAAAGCGTGGCTTGAATAAAAGGAAATAAAATTGTTTTCAATTCTTCCAGACACCAATTTAATCAACCTGGCCCAAGATAAGTCTGCAAGTCAATCCGCAACGTCAAATGATGCTCCAGCAGGAAGAGCTGTTGATGGTAACAAAAATACCGATTTTCATAAATATTCATGTACGCACACACCGGGGCCGGGGACGAACTCCCCATGGTGGCGAGTGGATTTACAGAATGTGGTAGGTATAATTGAAAGCTGATTTTCGTGGATAATCCAAGTGAGCAAATTTACTATTTAGAACATGAGCGGTCGTGTTGTATCGGATATAAATGTCCTGATGAGAACATTCTCCGGTCTTCAACAATTTAAAATGAAGACATCTGCTCAGGCGTTCACACTGACCTAAAACTGACGACCTATATGTGCTATGGTGTAATAGACAAGGAATACCAATCGTGAACCGCAAACGCAAAACGTAAAAGGCTGAAAGCGTGGCGTGATCGATACACTGAGTGGGAAGGATACGCAAAATTATCCTAAGTTATCCTGAGGGGATGTTTTCGTAATGTCCAGTGAAACACAAGTATATTACTCACAAATCCAAACGTTATCCATAAATGCACATAGTCTCTTTTACATTCCGTAAGTCCGTAACGTATAAAGTTCGAAAAACTCAGCGATCCAGATATCGCATTTCCAGAGACGTTGCACGAAAAGAAACAACACAAAGTCAACTACTCAACTACTCAACTTCCAAGAAAGTGCAGAGTAGGATAAATACAAAATCCACAGAAACACGCGGTAAAATTCGTTGACAAATTGTTTGAGACTGAAATAGTCACTCATTGAACGGCCGCCATCTTGAAAACTGATCTGTAAAGTAAACTGGAATGATTGGAAACTGAGCCTGCGATGCGCAAACGCGAACTCGATTTCTGGACGACGAAGAAAACACAGAAAACCCCCCAGAAAATTAGGGATTTATGACACTTGACCTTTCAGGTCAGTGTAATGAATGATATTATGATTCTGTATCAGATATACATGCAGGGTGTCTAAAAAAGGTGAACTTTTAGAAATTCACCTTAAGCCGGTTTTCCACTTCA
>CACRXK020005989.1:0-15236 GCA_902702795.2 Paramuricea clavata
GAGAAAGAAAAGGGAAAATCAGCACTATCAGGAAAACGAAGCCAACTGTCATCGCGTACATCCGTGGAATGGACTTCAATTCACCAATCAGCATTAGAAAATCTATTAAACGAGGTCACATCCCCTCCTATTCTAGCGTACCCGAATTATGAGTTGCCTTTCGTGGTTCACACCGACGCGTCACAGGAAGGCCTGGGGGCAGTCTTATATCAAGAGCAAAATGGAATCCTACGAGTTATCGCATATGCATCAAGAACATTAAGCCCTTCCGAGAAAAATTACCATTTGCACTCAGGGAAGTTGGAATTTTTAGCCTTGAAATGGGCGGTAACAGAACACTTCCGAGACTACCTATATTATGCTCCAAAGTTCCTGGTCTACACTGACAATAGTCCCTTGACCTATGTCCTTACCACCGCGAAATTGAACAGTACGGGACTACGATGGGTTGGCGAATTAGCTGAATTCAATTTTGACATTCGATATAGGCCTGGTAGGATAAACACGGATGCGGACTGTCTCTCGAGACCACCCTTAGAGATACGCGAATATATGACAAGCTGTAGCGAAGAGATCTCTCTAGAAACCATCCAAGCGACTATTTCCTCTGTTGAAGCCCACGCAGCCGGTGATGTAGTTTGGTTGACAGCTGTAACGGACGAGACTAAAGAAATGGAAGCTGATGAACTGTTCGAGAGTACAACGTCAAGCAGGCTGAAAGTAATCGACATCCTCAAAGGCCAGCAGGAAGATCCAACGATCAAACGTGTTCTACTGTTTTGTAAGCTGTGTCAAAAGCCGAAAGTAACTGATCAACGCCGAGAACCGCCCCAAGTACGGAAGTTCTTAAATAAATGGAAACATTTACACATTGATAAGAAGACCGGTTTGCTGTATCATAATCAACAGCTGGTCCTGCCTCAGAAATTCAATCGGTTGGTTTACCGCGAATTACATGAAGAAATGGGACATTTGGGGGTAGAAAGAGTGTTAGCCCTTGCTCGAGAAAGATTCTTTTGGCTTAATATGAGGAAAGATATCGAACATTTCGTACAGCGGACATGCCGATGCATAAAGCAAAAACAACCGAGTCGTCACACCGTGGCACCCTTACACCCGATCGTTACAACAGTGCCCTTTCAGATGATATCAATCGATTTTATGCACCTAGAACAGAGTTCAGGTGGATACCAATACATACTCGTAGTAGTTGATCATTTCACCAAATTCGCCCAAACATACACTACCAGAAATAAAAAGGGAAAAACTGTCGCAGATATTATCTTTAATGATTTTGTCCAGCGGTTCGGATTTCCGGAAAAAATACACCACGACATGGGCGGAGAATTTGAGAATGAGTTATTCAAACGTCTGGAACAGTTGTCTGGAGTGATGCATTCACGAACAACTCCTTATCATCCCCAAGGAAACGGATTGGTTGAAAGGATGAATCGAACACTACTAGGGATGCTTCGAACTCTCCCCGAAGCTTACAAGTCTCGATGGAAAGACCACCTCAGCAAGCTGACACACGCATACAACTGCACAGTCCATGAATCGACAAACTACTCCCCGTTTTATTTGCTGTTTGGACGTAGCCCAATATTACCGATCGATTTGATATTTGACTTACCACGAACATCCGATACGACATCACACTCGGACTATGCATCAAAATGGAAGACTGCTATGCAACAAGCCTACACACTCGCACACAAGGCGACTTCAAAGAATGCGGCGAAGGGTAAGAAGAATTACGATCGACGAGTCAGGTGTTCAAGTCTTGAACCGGGAGATTGCGTGCTAGTACGCAACCTCACGCCTAGAGGAGGTCCAGGTAAACTTAGAGCATATTGGGAGGAAGCTGTACATGTTGTTGAATCGCGTAAAAGTTCGGACAGCCCAGTATATGAAGTGAAGCCAGAGTCAAGTCATGGTCGAAACCGCACACTTCACCGTAATCTCCTATTACCATGTGATTTTCTTCCGATTGAAAATTGGCCAGAAATCGAGCGGACAGTTATTAAAAGAGTTCCTCCCAGAAGTCCCATCTCAAAACCCGGCAACGAAGAAACAGACGAAGAAGAGAGCGTAGATGAAAGTGAAGATGAAATTCGCATTACTTGGAACACTGACCAAATTAATAATGCTGCAGCCGCAGACGGAGATTTCGTTGGTGAACCGAACCCAGACATTGCCGTCGATGAAGCAGATGGTGGCGACGCCACAGACGAGTCTTGGGCTGATGATGAAAACCATGAAATAACTGGAGATGAACAGGCGATAGAAAACTCTACAGACGATGAACAAGAAGAAGTACGTGATGTGCGTTCGCAACGAAACAGGCAACCGCCCCAGAGATTAACTTACCTCGACCCAGGGAACCCAGCTTACCTTAGACCCATCTGCAGCGAAGTTGCCAATCAATTTTACCCCATGTCACCACACGTACCACCTATCCCACCATACCTACCACCTATACCACCATACCTACCACCACCTATGACACCATACCTACCACCTATACCACCATACCTACCACCACCTATGACACCATACCTACCACCTATGCCACCCGTAGTACCTACTCCAAGCGAAGTACAACCCTTTGGATCAGTACCTCTAAAGTGGCTTCCTATACCTTGTCACCCGTATACGTGTCCCCCTGTGATGCCTCTGAACTGGCAAAACCCACCTTTTCCCTACCCAATCCAGTAATATTAACCTTATACCTTAGTTATTGAGTTAGAACGTTATGAGAAAAACCCTATAAAACGGTGTTACTTGGCGAAGTAAGACTCTTTGCTGAATATTAATCAGGATGGTTATTGAAGGACGGTAGTGAGATTTTGCGAGATGGGACTGATCACCCCACTCTAGGAATCATTTAAGATCCCGAACACGAAGTAGCTACTTGCATGAGCAT
Source organism: Paramuricea clavata (assembly GCA_902702795.2). NCBI lineage: Eukaryota > Metazoa > Cnidaria > Anthozoa > Malacalcyonacea > Plexauridae > Paramuricea > Paramuricea clavata. The sequence continues at coordinate 2,927 of CACRXK020005989.1, forward strand.
AATAATTATCCTGTATTAATTTGTTGAAATAGTGATTTCATTTAGAGGGGGAGAGTGTACCCCACCGGAATTAGCACCCGGAAATTAGATACCGGAACTTGATATAGTATGACGTAACGGGAAAATGCCCGGATATAAAACACATGTTGTCTTGATTTAGTTTTGAGAGTTACCGAAAAAGCGTTGTAAAATACCGAGGAAAACGTACGAAATAAATATAAGTAATACACCGAACCCGTGTGGAAACTTAAGTAACAGACACATGACAGGGGGGGTTGAATATTTTCACGAATATGTTCGCCACCACAGAAACATAACTAAATATATTGTATTTATTATATTTTTATGATTTATGACAAAACTACGCAAATATTTATTGTTTTTATTATAAATCATAAAAATACAATAAATACAATATATTTAGTTATGTTTCTGTGGTGGCGAACATATTCGTGAAAATCTTCAACCCCCCCTGTCATGTGTTCACGAGAAGTTTTCGCGAAGATTGCGCGTGACTTTCAAATGATTTGTTTTTTATTTTGAACCTAAATGGTATACGGGAGGATTTTTCCTTCCTAATGGGACAAATGTTGCCAATTTTTGGATTGGGACTATTCTACAATGAAGTACTCTTGGATACTGTAATCTAAATACATATGGAAACGAAGAAGTTGCATTTATCAGACAGAGAAGCGGCGAGCCATTAAAATGGCGGCAATTTGGCGGAATATCGAAGGACACAATATCGAAGGTAAAATACACTGCACTGTTACAAAAGTGGATGAAACCTTCTTTGAAATCTTCTTCAGCCATTTATGATTATGTAAAAGTACAATAACTGGATGATATTTGCGAGATTCGGCGATAAAAAGCAAACAAGACGGCAAAATATGGCTGAAATCGTGTTTTCGTGGGGGGTAAGTGAAATAAAATGTATTATATTTAAAGAAAACAATGACAATCCTTATGAAATCAACAATATTTATATTAAATTAAGCATAGTTTTTCACCCCATGATAATTTTTTTTAGGAAATAAGAATATTTAATTTCTGCCAGGCATATTAGTTATTTTGTGCATAATCAGCAATTTACCTGGGGTGGTGCATAGTCATTTTCTGGTAAAATATTATACTTCGACAAATTTTTCCTTCCAATGACCACCCCTAAAAGCAACCCTTCTAAACACTATAAGCACTTCAGAAAGGCTATCGCTTTTCCTTTTCTGAAGTTAGAGCTATGTCGACACTGCCGTTTCAGGGCGGGGTCATTTTCAGGACTTTCGCCCCGGATTCAGGTTTTCGCACATATGCCATGTTGACCGCCATGGTCATTTTACCCTAAAACAGTTGAGATTACCTGTCCTAAATGAATCGCATACAAACTCATACAGGTCCTAGACTACAGACATGATATATTCCGACGGCAATTTTGACACCCTCGTTCAGGCAACGAATCTCGCTCAATATTCTAGCTGCAATACTATAGCTCCGGCTGAAATATAGGCATTTTCATGTCGTTAAATTTCGAATTAATATAAGCGGTTGAAACTCGCGTGATGTCAAAAATAGCCTTGACCAGAGTTTCGACTGACCTGACTTGACCTGACTTGGCCGCCATAATTTTGTACTAATAAGAGTTCGACTTCTCTATGACTCTGTTTTAGAATTGAACAACTCCAGTCCAGATAACTTATTTGTTCTCCAAACAGCCGAATTTAAGCTTACAAACAAATATCTAACCAGACTGACTGTAAAAATGATGAAATATAGGCAGCGTTTACACTGTACCGTTTTCGCAGCGTTCTCGTATTGTTCTTAATCCTCAAGGGAACGCAAGACAATAGTCTAGTTCTCTCGAACAATACGAGAACGCTACGAAAACGGTACAGTGTAAACGCTGCCATAGGGACTACCAACTTTTCATTTAAAAAACCAACTTTTCGATACAGTATCTGCCAGTCGTCTCCTTCGTTTCTCTTCTCCCTTCCCGTCTTTCCCCGCGCGCTTTCATTTTCAGTTTTCCACGCGCTCGCATTTGCGTGTGTCTCGCAATATCTCAAATCTCACTCGCTCTTGGTCTCTGGCTCTTGGTATTGCTTTGACTTTTACATTTTTGTTTTAAATTTTCAAGCAATTTCTCGAGCTCTATTTCCAAGACCTTTAGAGACGACTGGGGACGAGTCAGTATTAGGAGTGTTTCGTGAATTTATCTGGTTTTAAAGCTGATAAAACAACATTTTAATGAACGAAAACGTTGTAATATTTAGTGTAAAACATTAAGCTATGCATTCCAAAGGTTTTAAATTGAAAATAAGCACTTTTGCTTTATTTTATTGCTTTTTATGCTTTGAAAACAGGCGAGCTCATTTTTTGGCAAAAATCTAATCTAATATTTTACCCATCATTTGTTTAATCTGAACAGAAATAGATAGAACACTTGGCTACATAAATTACAAAGGTATTGTTAGCTTATCTGAAAGATTTCAGTATTCCTGGTACACATTTTAACAAAGAATGAAATGTAATTTAAAAAATTAAATATGCATATCACAAACAATAGTTTTTATTAGAACAACACATAATAAGTTGTTATTTTCTATTTTTACAAAAACAAGTTTGGAAACAGGATTTAGTCCTCCAGCTTGATGTCATATTCCATTTATTTGTATATTTCAATAAAGGAATGTGAAATAATAATGTGATCTTGTGCAAAATTTGATACCAACACACATGTGAACAGATACTATCACCTAAAAATAAAAGAAAACATAACTTAAATTTATCATCTAATGCTATGAAAAAAATAGGTACGCAAAGCGTACATGTATCTGCGAAAAAACTTGATTAACATTTTGTATTTCCTTGAAAAGAACTGAATAATGAAGATGACATGGGACAATTGAAATATTTCATCACTTATTATTATAATAAATATAATAGCAAATAAGACTTTAGCGGAGGGCAGCAAGGACAACTGCCCTCCCCCCCCCCCGGCCGATAAAATGTAACTAATTTTATATAAATGTGATTATGATTGTAACATAATTATGCAGTCAAGAAATAAAAATGTCATGCAAACAATATTTGAAGTGTCTATACAGCCAACAGCCGGCTATTTAGTAAACTGTCAGCTGTCACTTGTCAAACCATGAAGTTTCAAAACTTTATTGTAATCATATGATCAGCAAAAGTTCTGTCACTTGTTGTTTACAGTTGCCAATGTTAGGGGTGCACTGGAACTCGGTTCCGGTCGGAACCCTGATTTGTGAGAGTTCCGGTTCCGGCCGGAACTAATAAACATTTGCTAACATTTGCATGCTCTCTCCTTGTATCCTGATTAAACTGCGCTTTAAAACGTTCGACATAAAAATATGACTATCAAAATGAAGAGAGAGGTGAGACGAATCCACTGGTATACGGCCGAAAAAGAGAAAACCAACGATACCAAAGTTATCAAGGATCAAACGTACTGCATTTTTTATAATTAGTTGAATAATTTTAAGCGATTTGTCAACAATAGTCGATACGATTTCGCTTGGCTTTCAAAGACAAAGGCCACAATTTCCATAAATCGTTGGAATACACTGTTGTTTAGTAAAAATTTGACATCCGTAAGTACAATTTCTTACGCTGAATCGAACAGTGGTATTTTTATCCGTATTGCGCCATTAGGACTGATTACAAATACAAAGACAAACGTACTGCGAGTGATTTGTCTGTCTGTCAGTCAGCAAATATCCTATATACGTACTGCGAGCGATTTGTCAACAATACAATTTCGCTTGATTTTCAAAGGCCATAAATCGCTAGAACACTGTTGTTTAGCAATACATTTGACATCCGTAAATGCAATTTCTTACGCTGAATCGAACGGTGTTATTTTTATCCTTATTGCGCCATTATACATTAGGTGTCATCACTGTCATTAGACATTACAATATCATATTTCACACTACAGTTTTCACGTTCCAACGCTATAAACTATTAGGGACTGTTGCTGCATAAATTTTAAATTGATATGACACCAATATGCTTCTCATAAAGTAGTTATCTATTAAAACTACGTTGTGTAGTTTAGGTTATAACCTTTTACCTTGCAATTGTCTTTGGCTCGTTTATAATCAGATTCAGTATATTTAATATGATCGTGCACGGGAATTCAAAGATCCAAATTTCCGATTTTCAGAGTCGTGTACCAAGAAAAATGCATTAACTAAACTAGCAAAAATGCCCAGAGTTAGACACAATGCAAAATCCATAGAAAACCGGTACAATTCGTTGAAAATTTTAACGAAATTGTTTGAAACATTTTGCCCACTCACGAAAGGCCGCCATTTTGAAAAGGATAAATTGGGTTTATTAGGCAGTCATTAATGCGGGCACGATGTAAACAATCGATGTAAACTAATCGCTGATTGGCTTAAATTGGCTGATTGGCTAAAATTATATAAGCTCGTCGTTGAATGGCTAGGGATACGGTAACATTACGTTTGCGATAGCAATATATCTGCTTCGCAGATACAAAAATCTTAGATCCTACAGGCATATAGTGAGCACAATTCTTTAACAAACTCACTAAAATAAGTTAAGTTTCACTATGATAAGAGGATGGCAATAGATAACAACATCAAATGTTGTCATCTTCAGTGTCCAAAAAAAGTGCCGCACGCATTTTTCATGGTCGCATAACTGGTATTGCCACAAACCCAGGTGAAAAAGCAATTAGAAAAACCTGGTTTTGGGTGATGAGCATAGTCAAATTCTTGACTTATTAAATTTTCTATGTTTTTCCAGGTAAACAGATTAAACATTGAAATAAGTCACATTCGGGACCTCATAGAATCCAAACTATTGTGTATGGACCAGACTTTTTTCAATTTTCTGTGATTTACATAACACTAGTTATAATTTAAGGGTCAACCAGTATTGTTCAAGACATATTTTCCTTCCAGAACACCTTTTCAAAATACTAACCTCAACATGTCATAGCGTTCCTTCGTACGCAGAACATTCGGCTCCTCATTTATCTGGACGATATTCTAATTGTAGGTTCAAATATAACAGCCTTGAACAAACACACGCAACTGGTTTTAGAGCTTCTGAGAAGCCTGGGCTTTATAATAAATTTAGAGAAGTCCGTACTAAACCCCTCCCAAGTGATGGAATTTTTGGGTCTACTAGTCGATTCCAGGTCAATGAAATTCTACCTGCCGCCCCCCAAAGTGATGAAAACAACCCAACTATGTTATTCACTACTTCAAAGAAACCCGGTTTCACTGCGCCGACTGGCGCAATTGCTGGGCTTTCTCGAATCAACACGCCCTGCAATATGGTTGGCGCCACTTCATTTCAGACACCTTCAGAACCATCTGATACAACAAGTAACATTGAACAAAGGTTCTTACGAAGGCCTCGTATTCCTGGAACCCCTAGCACAAAGGGAACTGCAATGGTGGATTTCCAACATCCAGCAGGTCAACGGCAGTCTAATCCATCCTCCCACATACGAACTGACGATAACGTCGGATGCGTCGAAATTGGGTTGGGGGGGGGGGCACATGCGGCCACCTCACAGCCAAGGGCAGTTGGTCCGCACAGGAGCGTTTAATGCACATCAACATATTAGAACTCAAAGCAACCTTTCTGACAATCCAGACATTCCTGAAACACAGGACAAACACGTCAATAAAGTTAAGGCTCGACAATACAACCGCAGTCGCGTACATAAACAACAAAGGGGGGACACGTTCCCCAAACTTAATAACATTGTCACTGGAGCTGTGGAACTGGTGTGTCAGTCGAAATATTTACATACAGGCAGAACACTTGCCAGGAGTAGCGAATTACCTAGCGGACAGAGAATCGAGAACGTGTGTCGATTCGAGCGACTGGAGAATTCACCAGAACCTCATTAAGAAGTTCCTTCAGGACAAGAGACATCAACCTCTTTGCAACCAGACTGACACACCAGCTCCCACGTTGTGTGAGTTGGCATCCCGACCCACACGCGTTCGCAACCGATGCATTTACTCTAAATTGGGGCATTTTGAAAGGCTACGCCTTCCCCCCTTCAACCTCGTACCGCGAACACTAATCAAGGTACAACAGGACAATGCCACCATCGTCCTGGTGGCCCCAATATGGCAGGGGCAGACTTGGTGGCCCCTTCTTCTTCAACTGGCAATACGATCTCCAGTGATCCTGCCGTCGACTCCAGAAACACTAGAGAATCCTGCCAACCCAACAACGATCCATCCAATGTTTCCACGCCTGCATCTAGCCGTTTGGCTTGTTTCCAACGATCCTGTGAAACAGGAGACCTTCCGGAACACGTTACCAGACTTCTCTCAGCCGCTACTCGTAAATCGACTCACAAGACTTACGACTCCGTATGGCGAAAATGGTGTGGCTGGTGTGATCGACGGCAAATTGATCCAATTTCAGCAGGTTTAAACGACATTTTAACGTTCCTCGGAGAACAATTTGAGAACAATTTGCAATATCGTACACTCAATGTGTTCCGATCAGCTATCTCGTCTACACATCGTTGGGTTGATGGGAAACCTGTTGGTCAACACCCTCTGGTGATTTGTCTTCTGAAAGGAATCGCTAATGAACGGCCACCTCAACCTCGTTACTCTACAACATGGGATGTCTCTAAAGTAACTGCATATTTATCTTCTCTCGGACACAACAATATGTTGTCTGTCAAACTACTTTCCAAGAAACTTGCGATGCTTTTGGCCCTAATTTCACCAGAACGGTCCTCAGTCCTAGCGGACCTTGACATTGGTCGTTTAAAGAAACAACCAGATGGTTTCACGTTTACACTCACGAAACCACGCAAAACAGGTGACCCAATATCTGAGGCTTCAGTGTCTTTTCCAATTTTCCCTGAAGATACATCTCTTTGCCCAATGGATTGTCTTAATGTTTACCTGAACCTAACCAGCGGTTTTCGCACATCACCTGGCCATGGGAAACTTTTCTTGTCATTCCAACGACCTCACAACCCAGTGTCTAGATGGGCATGTAGTAAAACACTGACTACCGGAACACCGGAACACCACCGGAACACCACCGGAACACCACCGGAACACCACCTAACCCTAACCCCAACCCTAACCCCCAACCCTAACCCTAATCCCAAACCCTAATCCTAACCCCAAACCCTAATTCTAATTCTAACCCTAACCCCAAACAAAATGGTGGTGTTCCGGTGTTCCGGTGGTGTTCCGGTGTTCCGGTAGTCAGTGTTTTACTACATGCCGTCTAGATGTACCGTTGCTAGATGGTTATGTGACGTCATACAGGAAGCTGGTATTGATTCTTCAATTTTTAAAGCACATTCCACACGAGCAGCGTCCACTTCCGCAGCTGCGAAAAACAATTTACCTCTTGGTGACATTTTGAAAATGGGAGATTGGTCCTCTCCTTCCACCTTCCAACGGTTTTATTACAAACCTGTTGTTGATGTTTCTTATGCACAAACAGTATTGATCAATAGTGCTAGATAAAATTATGTTATTACCAAACTCGGTTTTATTGTTATCACATATATTTACAGGATTTTTATGTCGAAATATATGAGTTTAGTACCGCGTTTAGCGTTGAAATCTACCATTTGTTTTCCCATATATTTCGACCGGAGTTTGCGAAATATAATTCCAATTACACAAGGGCCTATGAGGCCTGCGTGTGTAATTAAGGTTATATGAGCAAACGAAGGGAGAAATATATGGGTTCCCACCCTTTCGTACCTTACTGGGTACAAAATCCCTCCCTGGTATTCACTAGGAGGCTTTACACGTTGAAAATAGCCGACGGAGCACACGTGGCCGGCGTATTTATACGTAAGGACGATCACGTGATCTGGGCTTTTTTCTTCTGTTCACTTCCGTTACTGTACCGGAAGCGTTAAATTGTGAGCTAATGCACAGGAAAGGCAAGCCTTACCATTTGTTTTCCCATATATTTCTCCCTTCGTTTGCTCATATAACCTTAATTACACATGCAGGCCTCATAGGCCCTTGTGTAATTGGAATTATGCTGAAAAAATAAAAATGATTCCTTACTTCCCGTCACCACCTGCGCGCATAAATTGAAAGCTGGTATATATGGAATGTATTAAAAATAAAATGTTTCTATATGTCTTCTACCTAGGTTGAAATAGAATAATAGATGCATATCAGAACTACGAGAAAGCCTTGGGGTGTTATGAGATGCATATAAATGTCTTGCAAAGGCAAAATTATACATTGCTTCAAGTCAGGAATTTAAGATGGCGTTCATTACAAAGAATTCGTTTGATCAAGAAATTTATTCAAGCGAAAAGGTATACACGTGAAGTATAATTCAATATCTCTTATACGGATAGCAAGGCTTCCGTATTAGGAAAATGGAAGAAAAATTTTAATCCGCCGAAAAATTTTAATCCGACACCAGCATTAAAAACACAAGATGAAGGCAAAATGGAACAGACAATTCCCATTATAGACTAATTTTAAAACTAGGCAAGAAGATTCAAATAAATCACCACAGCTACAGGGTTCGTAGCGGTCTTTGAAATCCTTGAAAGTCTTTAAATTTGAATGCAGGTCTTTAAGGTCTTTGAAAAGTCTTTGAAGCGTGTGAAAAAGCGAAGAAAGTCTTTAAAAGTCTTTAAATTCTTTAGTGATTATTTGATTATACGATTTCCTAGCTAATAAAATATATTGATTGAAGCAAGATTTTCGCAAATATCGACGAAAAAGTGCATTTTAGGATGTGATTTGAGGGGACTAATTACCTGGTAAAAATGTTGCTGATACATCGCAATTTTTCAACACCTGGTTGCTCTCAAAGGTCTTTGAAAAGTCTTTGACAATAGGCAAGAAAAATTTTGAAAGTCCTTGAAATTTTTTGGTCTTGGAGACTACGAACCCTGACCTAGAACGAGCATACTAAAATGAGTAAATTTGCAAAATTCGGTTGCGAAATGTTGTAAAATGCGGAAAATATAGCCTTGCAAAGTTCGCAAGTCTTATATATATTGCGTGCGGAAATTCCTGCCACATTTGGGCCGAAAAGGTAGCAAGGTTATAGCCTGCGAACAGGCTCTCAAGCTGAATTGAGAGCCTGCATCGATGACTGATGAATTTGAATATCTGCCCCGTAACGTTCGTTTTTCCAAATATGGAATGTCTATCCTTATATGGTGTTGTTTACAACTTTCGTGCAAACTAAATTTAGACCGTGCAAACTAAATTTAGACCGTACAGTTTATACTGTTTTTCGAAATATAAGATATTCAAGCAAAAGTTTAAATGTTTTAAATACTGTTTTCTCAAAACAGAACATTTCGTGCTTTGAGATAAGACGGCCAAGACCAATTTGATCAGTTAATGTGTTTTTTATGCATAGTGCTTCAGCAGTTGACATATATAGAGCTCAGAGGAAACATATAAATTATAGCATCTGACCAATGAGAATTTCGCGTCACGATTTGAGACGCAGATATTCAAATTCATTAGTCATCGATGCAGGCTCTCAATTCAGCTTGAGAGCCTGTTCGCAGGCTAGCAAGGTTACTTTGTTTAGTACTTAAAATATCAATTCTGCTCTCCTTCCTCCACTCTAAGCTTTCAAATTATTTTTCCTCAACCTGCCTGGTTATTTTCGAAAACGACGTACTATTTCGTAAAACCGATTTAGTTATTTGTCATCTTAAATCTTGAAGTTACCTTGTTGAAGAATGAAAGTAGTGATACATTATACACTTAATGTCTGCACCCGAGAGAAATAGTTAGTTTTGTTTTCCCGAGAATCTCAATGTTTCCCGAGACGAAGTCGAGGGAAACATTGAGATTCGAGGGAAAACAAAACTAACTATTTCCCGAGGGAAAAGACGTTAAGTGTTTTGTTATATAGCGACGAAACAAATATCAACATTGAACAACATTCATACAACAATATTTGTATTTCATGACAAAAACTCTATAGCGTAAACGAGTTTAAAATTTAAAAAACCTACTTCAAACACTCATTAATAATTCATAAGCTTATTGGCAAATCATGTCAACCATAATATGTCATGTGCAGTGGCTTTAAACCTGATAAAACACTCCTAATTAGTATTTTTTATATAAAGAATACTAATAAAGCAGTATCTATTGTAGTCGTGTCCTCATTAGTATTCTTTATATAAAGAATACTAATAAAGCAATATATCTATTGAATTTGTAGTCGTGTTTGAAGCCGTTCAATAAACTCGCAGGTCGTGTTTTATTAGGTTTTATTAAACCTAATAAAACACTCCTGCTCGTTTATTAAACAGTACTTAAATGGTTTCAGCAGCATATCCTGTTGCCTGTTATGTATTTGTCTTCTCTTTTACATTCTTTATTTTAACACAAAGCCACGAAAACAGTAGTTTAAATAGTATAAATTTGTGCCACCATTTGTTTATTTATGTACGTAGCCAGGGCGGGCAACAATTTTTCACTTATTGCCCGGGCGGGATACATTGCATTTATCTAAAGCCACGTGACTACAAATCAGCCAATCACGTTTGGTGTTCACACTAGCTATATAACAATAGCATTTGGTTACAGAGCTCAGTTGTGTTGCTATCTAATCAATATACACTATAGTTAATTTGGATGACTTTAAGACCCCCCCCCCTAGACCGCCCCCTCCCAACAGCCGCCTACTTTATCAAAACAGACACCTACTCAGAATAATTCTGAAAGCCCTGTCCTTGCCTATATAGTTTTAAAATTACAGTATAGTCTATAATGGGAATTGTCTATTGCCCCCGATCTGGCGATTTTTCATTATTTTTTGATCCTCTATCTGCCTCACTATTTATACGTATAGACGTGTTTCACTTCACAGACATATATTCATTAATGCAAAAACTACGACATAAGTACTGTTGAAGTTATCCGCAAAGCGCTAGATATTCCTGGGCCAGGCGATACTGGATACAGCGAAGACAAAATTTTCAATGAAGCGGTCGAGGAAGATTTAAATAGCTTTGATTAAATCAAGGTAAAAACAATTAAAAAGTAATTCTAAAATTATTTTGAAAAAATCTTCTCTAAAAACAATGTAATAGAATCTTTCCAATTTAATCAAATATATATTTATTAATATATTTATTTGACTAATCTATGTTTGTGCTGAGGTGAAAATGGTAACAATACTACAATAGACTTTTCCATCAGAAATCTGTTGACTTGAGTGTTTCATTCGTCCAGCTTTGGAGAATGCAGTCCCTGTTTGGTAATATAAATATCTATAGGTTCATGAGTCCAAATTTTAAAAACACAAAGTTCAGGTTTATATCACTGTTTCCTTTACTTGAATAGTGAATTCTGGTGTCAACATGTCAATGCCCCACCTACCCATCCAGGGGCAAGTTGAGTCAACATAAACACTGCGTCTGGAGTTATCTTATCATCATCCAAATATACAGTGACTGACGGATACATAATAGATTGTAGCCACTCATAGAATGCTCGTAAGTCTCTCAGTTTATCTTGTTTATTATCATTCATAGCAAAAACCCTATTAAGACATGGCTTTGCTTCACATTCATGATCTTCGTCAGCCTCTTCGTCAGAATCAGAATAGTCCATGTTATGTTGTGGAATATGGAAGTCTAATTTACATTTCTTTAACTGGCCTTTGTCCTCTGGGTGGCTCGTGTAGTATTCAGATATTTTTGGATGAAAATGGAAGAATCCGTTTACTAGTTCTTGTGGTGTAGGTAGTTCTTGTTTGTCCCAAGGAAATATAACAACACAAATTTCATTCTCTTTTGATACCGCTAACCTCTCTACAATGAAACAGTTTACTGATTTAACTTTCTGGACTGTTTTTTAAGCCCCGTTTACACTACGCTCAATTTTTGGTAGGTAGTCCAAGAACCAAAAAGTGGTACGGTACCAAAAATTGAGCGTAGTGTAAACGGGGCTTTAGTATACATTGCAATGCTGGGCTCACTGTCGACCTCGTACCCAGGGAATTTTGCTCCCGCGATAGTATGGTTAGCGAAAAAGGCTAGCTGTGAGCAGCTGGGAAATTTGTCTGAGCATGCGCCAGATTAACCAAAATTTCCATTGAAACTTGAAGATTTCCCCGAAGAAATATAGCGAAGACGCTCGCGGTTGTTGTATATTCTTCGAGATATTTTTGAATGCCTGTTTAAACTTTATACTTTTTTGCTTGAGTCAAAGACAAAGTAAAATGTACTCTACGTTTCCAGTGTATAGAATATCTGTTTGAAGAGCAATAGAATATTATAATCCTCACACAAACAAGACTG
>CACRXK020005989.1:15256-26371 GCA_902702795.2 Paramuricea clavata
AGGAATTGGGTTAATAATCCACCCAACACATTCTGGTTAAATTTAACCCATTTCCTGGTTAAAAATTATCAATTCAACAAAAATTTGGTACACTTTTTTGGACTTTTAACCAGGAAAATGGTCAATTTTTTTTAACCAGACTTGTGTAGGTGAATTTTTAACCCCGTACTGGTTGAATTAACCCAAATTTAACCAGAGTGTTTTTAGAGTGTATGGTTAGCGAAAAAGGCTAGCTGTGAGCAGCTGGGAAATTTGTCTGAGCATGCGCCAGATTAACCAAAATTTCCATTGAAACTTGAAGATTTCCCCGAAGAAATATAGCGAAGACGCTCGCGGTTGTTGTATATTCCTCGAGATATTTTTGAATGCCTGTTTAAACTTTATACTTTTTTGCTTGAGTCAAAGACAAAGTAAAATGTACTCTACGTTTCCAGTGTATAGAATATCTGTTTGAAGAGCAATAGAATATTATAATCCTCACACAAACAAGACTGAATCTGATGCTCGGTATAAAACGCCACTGAAAATGCCGTGTGGCGAAAATGCCGGCTTTTGTTGACGCCTTGCGAATGCAAAATAACTCCCGGTAAACAACCTATTTCTACAGCAAACTCTCGCTTAGTCTTCAGATGCACTTGTATGTTCGGTTTTACGAGTTAAACAAGGAAAATATCAAAGAAACACTGGTAAATTATCGTTGTCAAAAAAACATTTCAGTGCCGAGGCAGTAGCAAGATCTCAAGGGCAAGTCAAGCGGAATTCTTAAATGTAAAAAAACTTGTTTAAATTACACATTAAACAAAGGCAAAACAAAATTTGGTATTAATTTTTTGGAGCAAAAGTGAAGGTTTTTTGCTGTCCGCCCACGCTTCTACACCCCCTCTCCCAGGATCTTCTATCTCAAAAAAACAGTTTTCTGCACAAACTATGCTTTTTTCTCGGGAAAATGTTTCTTTTTCTTAAAAAACACTTTATAAACATGGAAACCTCAAATATTTAAATAATTTTCATACCTTTTTGGGATTGCAAAAAGCAAAATCTGATTCATTATCCCACTTTTTAAAATATATATGAGAAAGTTGCTTCGAAATCACTATCACGCAGTAGCATGTTTATTTACCCTCATCATTTTGACTGAATAGAGTTTATCTTTTTGAAAAGCGATTTTTGTTAGAGCTCTTGGTTACTGGTTTACGTTTATGTCGATTTTGGTACCCATGAGACCAACAAGTTGCAGTAATCCTCGAATGAAAATAGATATTCGAAGAGCATAAAAGCCAACTCCTAGCCATGTAACTTTATCGCCTGAATTTTGAATCATTCCACAAACTAAAATGCTGATAACGTAGATGCTTTCCATACTTGAGATGTTAGTGAAGTTTTTCCTACAATTTAATTTCCTTGATCGTCGTCTTAAAAATGCAAAATCATCAGTTGAAATTTCACTCGTCTTGTTTTTTCAAATTTTTGTAAAATATCACGTGCGCCAGCAATTTCTCTGCAAAGCGGCAGCAAATTTCCCAGCTGCTCTAGCTGTGGCTTTGGACGGTCACGTGACACCCTTAAGTTTGGGGTGTTTAGGATGACAATTTATCTGAAATGCATAGACAAAAATGAGCATTTTGTATATTACTGACAGGAGTAAACACACTCAATGCCGCGTATATAATCAAAGACAAAGTAATAAAATGCAAAATAAGTTGATTTTATACAGCAACATTCGTCCATTAGTGAATGGAACAAATTTATAGCCTGGTTACCTGTGATTCAATTTCAGTTTAATGTACAACCAAAGCACTTTGCAGCGTTTGCTTTGTATAAGTCATGTTATGATAAAATATATTCGCATCAGAATCTTTATTTCACTACAATGCTCTACGTGCCTTGAGATCAATGATGTATAAACGATGCATATGAGAAATATTTGTTCAACCGATGCAAATACATACAAGTCCACGCAAAATATACAAAGGCATAATTTCGACCAAATAGTTTTGTGATGTACTGTCTTTCCTTATTACATGCTATATATATCGCAGGCGAAAACGTCAAAAATCTATTTAAGCCAACTCAGTATTTTAGTCGTTCAAGCTGGCAAATTAATAACATCCAACCGCGCAAGCAAAAGCTCAGTGAACTCTATAAATACTGGAAATTGAAGCTCGTCTTGCGGTATGATCCAGGCCCCTACGCTGAAATTCATTAGAGTACGAAAAATTTTCATATAAAAGTTTCATGTAAAAGTTTCATATTTTTCAGCCAATTGTTTGTTTACGTCAGGTTTTACAAGTTCAGAAAAAAAACCGTTGCAAATTTTTGTTTTTTGGACTATCTATGTGGGATTTGAAAAGAAAACCGAATAATAAGGACTGCATTTGCATCGATCGTACCCTTTTTGTTGAGTTTTTTTCTTTTAGGTAGGGTTTAATTCTCAAAATTAGCATTTTCGTTCAAAAATTGAAAAACATCGATCGGAAATTTTTTTGTCATTTTTCAGCTCCCACGAAGCCCACGCGAAAATGCTAAAGCCTTGTTGACCGTATTGGGGGTAAAAAGTGTGAAACATCAAAACAATTAAAGTACTCACCAACATGCATACCCACGCGAGCCGCTTCACTTCTCATGTAAGTCAGTATTTCAAGAGAACGAGAAAAACCTTGTAAGCTTCTCACATCCCCAGAGAATGGGTCCAAACCATACGGATGAATGACTCGACAGTTCCACATTGAGGGAAATGGACGCATTACGTATAAATCATCATCATCCTCTCCACCATCAGAAAAGAAACACTCCCTAATAATTGCAACAATGGTATTTCTAACACTAACCACGGCAGGTTAATATGTATTGGAAATTACACGTTTCGAGAAGTATTAATGAAAAATCACACGCGTGTTTGACGTAGCAGTAGCAGCAGCAGTCAGGGCCGTAGCGAGGGGGGGGGTATTGGGTGGGGGGGGTTAACCCTCCCCCCCCCAACTTTTTTAGAATTAACATATTCGGAAAATCAGGTTGGCTATTCGGAAAATTACGGCAATAATAGTATAACAAAATTTTAGTTGTTAAATAGAGGAAATATATATATAATATAATTGTATTGTCAGTATAAACTGATTTACGAAATCATGGCATTTACACGGATAACATTTAACAAATCGTCGGTTTATTACTTCTCAGGACCGTAGCAATGGGCGGGGGGCTGGGGGGCTGCAACCCTCCCAATAATTCACTAATAATCATTCTTTTTTCAAAATCATGCCGACCTTTGTCATTTAAATAATATACCTTTAAAATACTGACAATTGATTAACTTTAAGCGGCCACATTATCCATGGCAAACTGCAAGAATCATATTACCCATACTTTCCTGCAACTTCTCGGTCCTCTCCAATATATAGTTAATTAAATACGTCTTCGCCCATTTAGTACTACTAAATTGCAAGCAAATTGTAAATTTCGACATACTAAAACGCTGTTTTCTGACTATCAGAATTCTGTCAAAACTTCCCCCAAACTCTAGGAAATGGCATTTCGGAGACTCTAAATTTAAAAATTTCCTCAGGCCTTCGGCCCTCGATCCCTGCCTCCCAATCAAAAAGAGCTTCCTACGGCACTGCATGCTTCTGTAACATGTCTGTGCGTAAAATAGGCATATTTTTGTTTGTAAATTGCGTCTTCATTTTCCAGATAACAAACACCTTCGTGGCTTTGTATGCCATGAAATATTCGGAAATTTTTTTCGTCATTCGGAAATTTTTGGCCTACACCCACTATGGCCCTGGCAGCAGTAGTAGCCTCGTCAACTTTAAGCTATGTATAGTTTTCACAAGGGGCGTGTGAATTACATATTAAAAACGTACACATGCAATTAAATACATACATACATATATACAGGACAATTTACCACATCTACGATACACCACGCTACGCAAACAAGTATATGTGTCAATAAAAGCATGCAAAAGTTTTTAAATTAGAAAAGTTATAAGTGCTACTCAAAATTTCACGCCTGAAAGAATTTAGGCGGTATGAGCACGAATTCTTTCTTTGAATATTGTCAATGTATCCAAATTACGCACATCCGATAGAGAATTCCAAAGTTTACTCCGTCGTAAGAAAAACATTTCTTTAGTTTTTCAGTTTTTGGTTGGGGCAATTGTAGCCCGCGTGCAGGCCCAAGGGAACTGATAGTGGGCCTGCAAGCAAGGCCCGGTATTTTGTAAAACGCCCCTTTTCATAACACGCCCCATTCGCGAGTCAATTGTCAAAAAAGAACCAATGACAGCAACCCAAATATTAACAAACAAACTCGCATTAAAATGTTGCGGGGTTTTCTCTGCTTTAATATTCAAAATAGAAACAATGTGTAAATGCCTGCGTTAAAACTCCAAAAAAGCAAGCAACGCAGTCAGTAATTGCCAAATTTACAAGTGCTCATTTTCAACTAAAATCGGAACAGGCAAATTAAGACGAATTTCAACAGAAAACCAGTCTCAAACTTCAAATCGTGAGGGAAGTCGTGCGACCACATCAGCATTTATAATGTGTGCTTCGCTGTCGCCATTGCTATAAATTTTAAAATTGTCTCACTTATCAGATCGTGTGTGCAATTCTTGTTGGCGGCGGAAAGTACGAAATTTATTTCAGTTATTTCATTTGGTGATGTAATATAAGCGAATCAGACAACAACGATACAAAACCAGACTTCTCTATTACTCTTTTACACGCTAGAATATCACACAATAACAATTCTCATGTCCCTGTCTCATATTACTAATGTCCTAATACCTTGCCAATCACCCCTGTGACACTTGATACCTATTATTATTATAGTCATACATATTACACAATCCCCCTCTCTAATTGAGAGCGTAAGCCCCCTAGATGAGTGTGTACGCTCTTGGGGCAAACTCAATTTTCCAAAATATGTTTAAATGAATAATTGAGAGCGTCCTCGATCTCTACCTCATCTAGGTTATAGTCCTGATATCTGTCCGGTTGTCTACGCTGACGGGTAGACCTTCGTAGCGTGTTAGTCCTCTCTTGGTGGGCAGGCTGCACGACTAAATTCTCTTGATGATGAATCATCGGTTCGTTGGTCTGCAATGCGGTATGTTGGGTTTCTTTCGGGGAGCACGTGGACATGCCTTCCTCCACTCTTGGTCGGCAAGGAGCTGATTTCAGACGATTGCGGTGGACCACTTTAGATTTCCTATTTCCTGATTCGGGCTTAATGTGGTAATTTGTGCCACCAAGACGGTTTAGGACCACGTAAGGCCCGGACCACTGTAGGTGGAACTTTCGACTAAGCCCTTTTGGAACCGCTGTGTCGTTGAGCCAAACCCGATCTCCCACCTTAAAAGGCGTGCTTTTGTCAATGTTGTTGCGATCATCGTACCCCTTTTTCTGCTTCCTCTGTGCCTCGCTAATCTTTTCTTGCACAAAGCGTTGCACGTCCTTCAAGGACTTCTCTAACTCATCGCAGTAGTTCGAGATAAACTGCTCCTTTGCCTCTGTCTGGGTGCCCATCAGCACTAACGGTGTGCTGGCTTCACGACCATAAACCGCTCTAAACGGTGAAACTCCTGACGATGAATGCACGCTGTTGCGGTATGCAAACAAGGCGAGAGGTAAATGAACGTCCCAATCAGTGTGGTCTTTATTCACGTACGCTGTGAGGATTCCCTTCAAGGTCCGGTTTAACCTTTCGACCTGCCCATCAGTTTGTGGGTGATACGGCGAAGTTCGCAATTTTTCCACCCCAAGAAGATGGAACACCTGCCGCATGAGCTCTGCTTCAAAGTTCCTCCCTTGATCTGTTAGAATTTTACGAGGAACACCGTGTCGAGTCACAGCATCGTCAACAAACGCTTTCGCTACGGTATCGGCTCTTTGGTTGGCTAGCAGCACCGCCTCTACCCACTTAGTAAAGTGGTCAGACATCACCAAGATGTATTGATTTCCCCGTGCAGTTAGAGGAAGTGGGCCCAAAATATCCATTGCCCACAATTCCATTGGATGACCAACCTCTATGCTTTGCATGGGTGATTTACGGGGCGACACTGGAGACTTGCGGCGGTCGCACATTTCACATTCTGCGACCCACAGTTGCACTTCTGAGGCCATTCCAGGCCAGTAATATTGTTGTTGCAGACGCTCAAGGCAACGATTAACTCCCATATGCCCGGAGCAAGGGTCGTTATGGGAAAGCTTTAAAAGGTCGGGACGCATTCTACGTGGGACCACCCACACCAACCGCTCTGTGGGTGCGCCCTTATCCACACGACGATGTAGGATACCGTTTCTCATCTCCATTTGCGGCCATAACTGCTTGTAGCGACGTTGCTCTCCGTTATCATTCCAACCATCCTCGTCTTTCTTTGGAGCTGTGTTAGTACAACGTAGCTTCTGCACTACCAAGAAAATGCTTGGATCGTCCTGTTGCGCCTTGATTATCTCTTCCTTCGGCCACGATGCATTCACTTCCGTGGCTGCTACTCCGACCATCAGGTCCTCATCGGGGCTCCAATCCGGCACAAGAGCGGGTGACACTCGAGGGAACCTGGAAAGTGTATCTGCGTTGTCGTGCTGTTTCCCCGGTCGATGTTTAATTTCGAACTCGTACTCCTGCAAAGCGAGTATCCACCGAGCAAGACGGCCTTTAGGTTCCTTTAGCCCCTGCAACCATGTCAAACTCTGATGGTCCGTTACAATGTCGAACGCTTTACCGAGCAAATATGGCCGCCAATAGTTCACTGTCCATACGATGGCCAAACATTCTTTCTCTGTCGTCGAGTAGTTTCTTTCTGCTGGCGTCAGTGTTCGACTGGCGTACGCGATCACACATTCATGTTCACCTATTCGTTGCGACAAGACGGCACCGAGTCCGTAATCGCTGGCATCCGTATATATAATGAAAGGAACTGAAAAGTCCGGCAAAGATAGGATTGGTGCTGTACACAGACGGTTCTTAAGCTCATTGAACGACTTGTCCGCTAACGGCGTCCAGTTGAACTCTGGCTGACTACCTTTAGTCATGTCATGCAGGGGCGTGGCGATGTCCGCGAAATTCTTTATAAATCTTCGATAGTAAGATGCCATACCGATGAATGCACGAACCTCGGTAAGGGAAGATGGGGTTGCAAAGTCTCGCACCGCCTCAACCTTCGATGGGTCAGGCTCGGTCCCTCGCGCCGATACGACATGCCCAAGAAACTTAACTGACTCTTGCGCGAACTGGCACTTTTCCCGCTTTACTTTCAACCCCGCAGCGCGAATACGACTAAATACTTCTTTCAAAATTAGCTGGTGTTCCTCCCACGTCTCGGAAAAGATGATTATGTCGTCGATGAAAACAAGGCACCCCTTTATCCCCTTCAAGACGTTCCCCATCATGCGCTGAAACGTGGCGGAACCGTTGGTTAAACCGAAAGGCATCACCGTGAATTCGTAGTGGTCTACTCCCACCGAAAATGCAGTCTTCTCCCTATCTTCCTCTCTTAACGGTACCTGCCAATACCCGGAAGCGAGATCTAGGGTACTGAAGTAATGTGCACCCCCAACTGGTCTAGAATGTCGTCGATACGGGGCATTGGCTGAGCGTCCTTCTTTGTTACGGAGTTAACACGTCGAAAGTCAACGCAAAACCGGTAATCACCGTCTTTCTTCGGAGCTAGCACGATTGGCGAGGACCAAGGACTGTTACTAGGTTGAATTAAACCTCTGTCTAACATATCATTTACCTGATTGTTCACCACTTTGTTGAGATGAACGGGAATCCGATAGGGCCTTTGCTTCACTGGGCGACTATCCCCTGTATCAATCGCGTGTTCCGCACTGGTAGTTAAGCCTAAGGGATCGCTCGGCCCGTTTACAAAAATGTCTGAATAACTTTCGAGCAGTACACTTAGCTTGTTCACAGTTGGGGAAGTTGTCTCAACGATTAATTCTGCTTCCCCTGTCTTCCACGAAAGCTTCGAGTTCGCTATGTCCACAACCATTCCCCCCGATTTTAAGAAATCAGCACCCAAAAAGTGTTTCTAATACCCACGACCAGAAACTGATGGGAGACCTTTGACATCCCAAGGCAAACATGCAAGTCCGTTGATCCCAACACATGTAGGTCCTCCCCGCCAATCCCTCTTGCCCTCAAAGAACATGGCTTTAAGGGTCCACTAATGAATTCTCTGCTGACTAACGACACCGTTGCACCTGTGTCCACTAAACATTTTCGCTCATGTTCGCCCAATCGTGCCTTTACGAAGACTGCCGTGGGCTGAACACAGTTTATGGGCAAGGCCGCATTATCCTGGGCTGACCCCCGGCCTAGAAACGGGTCGGCCCCTGGTCGTTTCCCTGACGTGGTTGGCTATTAATGGAGGACTGGAATCGAAACTGGCATTCCCGCGCGAAATGCCCCATCTGTCCACAAACAAAGCAGTAATTTTCAGTTTGGCGCTGTCGATACTGATTCATTCGTCGCCCGTTCCCGGACGTACTCCTACATTCGCTGGCGATGTGACCCATTCGCCCACATTGATAACAAGGGCCCCGGCGCCCCACGGGGGAATTTCGCACAGACGCTGCGTTTACGTTAGCAACAGATTGAGATAATTCACTAACCTTCCTCGTAAGAATATCTACACTTTCCATCAATTGCATAACCAAGGGCGACTCTACTACGGTTTGATGCGTGCCACCACTCGTATTCACTTCGTTAACCGATTGACTCGATGAAATCTGACCCGCTAAATCCAGCTGTTGCCCCGCCGTAACTGTCTCCTCGTACGAGAGGGTCGGTCGTTGTAATAATTTGGACTTCAAAGATCTGGTTTCTTGCACTTCACTTGGTGGTATTAATATTTGAATGCTGTTCTTAGGGTTTGTAATCCAAGTGAGTATATATATACATTTTAAGACCTGACCAGGAACGACAGCGAAAAATGCAGCACAAGGTCCTCTGGTAGGAATTGAACCTACGGCCCTGCACCTGAACCTATGGCCCTGCACCTGAACCTGAACCTACGGCCCATTGAACCGTAGGTTCAATTCCTACCAGAGGACCTTGTGCTGCATTTTTCGCAGTCGTTCCTGGTCAGGTCTTAAAATGTATATATATACTCACTTGGATTACAAACCCTAAGAACAGCATTCGTTGTAATAATTGTCTCTTTAGTTCTATAGACACTCCTTCGACAAATTGTTGCTTGAGAAGTGTTTCTCTGTCGCCCTTCTCGATGTTTGGCATCGCGCGTCTTAATAGCGCTTCTAAATTGTAGGCGAATACTTGGATGTCTTCGTCTGGCTTTCTCATTCGGCTGCGAAATGCCATCATCGCGAGATGTTTGCCGTTCTCATCGCCACCAAAAGCCTCCGTTAGCGCTTTCGTTAGTACTTTAAAATCTTCTTTCGTCTCCGCCGCAAGACGCTCGAAGATCGCAAAAGCTTTGCCAGACAACAGAGTTGGCAACCTTTTTAACATATCTGTATCTTTCCAATCGTTCGCCTTCGCACAAAGCTCAAATTTTCGTAGCCACAGAACCATATCGCCGTCTGAAAAGATCTCGGGAAGTGCTACACTCGTACGCGACGCTGTTGCCATCCTGGTCACGGCACCAAATGTAATATAAGCGAATCAGACAACAACGATACAAAACCAGACTTCTCTATTACTCTTTTACACGCTAGAATATCACACAATAACAATTCTCATGTCCCTGTCTCATATTACTAATGTCCTAATACCTTGCCAATCACCCCTGTGACACTTGATACCTATTATTATTATAGTCATACATATTACAGTGAGAACTCTACAAAAGAAGAGAGCGTTCAGAGTCCAGATCGTTTCGTTTCAGACGGCAATTTAATACCGTCTTCTGTTTTGCTCTCTCAGCGAAGCCTTGTAAATCGCAAAGTATTTTGAATAGGCTTACATGCAACTGCATCTCAACATCAACCAAAAGATAATTTCCTTGAGGAACATATAACGTATCAAGTGTGTTTGAAATTAATGAAACTCAAGTAAAGGTTACTATTAGTTTACCCCAGCCGTATTAAATGTTGCTATTCCAACACCTAACGACAAGCAATCCTCATTGGCATAACGGAAAAAAATCTCTTCCTTCAAGTAAACAATAAACAGTCTGTTCTTGTTCCATTTGTAATCGAAAACAGTGATCAATTTTCGAATTTTAAGCTTATCGAGAGCCTTTGTCTATGCCTTTGTGATGAATCACTGACCTAATTATAGAATCCAACAGCAAACAGCCAATCAGAATGCCGCGTTCGTGGGCGAACGCGGAAAATACAAAATACCGGGCCTTGCTTGCAGGCCCACTATCAGTTCCCTTGGGCCTACACGCGGGCTAGGGCAATTGCAGCGAGGTAGAAGAGCTCCTGAGGGCGT
Organism: Paramuricea clavata; assembly: GCA_902702795.2. NCBI lineage: Eukaryota > Metazoa > Cnidaria > Anthozoa > Malacalcyonacea > Plexauridae > Paramuricea > Paramuricea clavata. The sequence goes on from CACRXK020005989.1 coordinate 25,665, forward strand.
GTTTAGTTATATTTCTCTTGTGTTCAAACAGTTCTGCAAGCGAACTCGGGGCCAAGTTGTTTAAAACCTTGTACATTGTTTTACCCATGCATGAATCAAAGTGTCTCGGTTAAGAAAATCACGAATTTTCCTAATGCCTCCTATTCCTGAGGTAACTTTTTCAGCGACTTTATCCATGTGTTTATTCCAAAATAGTTTATCATCAAGTTCTACTTCAAGTACGGTAACTTTATAGGCTTGTTTAATTTTTACATGATTAATTTTGAGATCTGGCTGTGTATAACAATGTTATTTAGTTTATGAGCTGAGCCTGCAATAAGTATAAATTCTGTTTTTGCAAGACTCAGTTTGTTGGCTAAAAGCCATTCATTTATGCATGAAGATCACTATTTATGTTTAACTCAATTTCCTGAATACATTCACCAGCTACTGTAAGATTCGTATCGTCGGCAAACAGCCGAGGAGTAGCATGATTTAAACATTCTGGAAGGTCATTTATATATGAGGAAAATGAGAGACCCATAAATAAACCCTTAAGGTATTGTACATGTAACACGCCTCACAGTTGACATCAGGTCACCCAACTGACATTTTTTTATTACGATCAGACACGTATATGAACGTACAGTATCATGGCCATGACACTTCCCTTTATGCCATAAAGTTCTAATTTTCTCAACAGAATACCATGATCAATTGTATCAACT
>CACRXK020005990.1:8152-25958 GCA_902702795.2 Paramuricea clavata
GCCCCTAATGGTTGAAAGGACCATCATTGACCCCCATGTGATCATAGTCAAGGTTATGTTTCGATAGAGACATAATAGGCCTCATACATGATCTGTGTTTTTGTCTTGGTTTTTGCAAAAATGGTTGCCTCATCGTCACATGTGTATTAGAGAGTTTAAGTTCGAATTCCAATACCGATACCAACATGTCATGCACATGCTCTCTGCTCACAAGAAGCACAAGGACAAGTGTATTGGAAGTCACCACTACCGAAGTCGGCCTTGTATTGGAAGTCGTGGGAAATTAATGTAAGGTAAACTCAAATAAATCGGATATTTCATAATTTTTACGATAAACACGTACACATAAACCATTTGTTTATTGGCATCGTCTGAGTCATGTTTTAGTCGGAATTTTAGCTCAGCCGTCGCACATTTTCGGTGACGATTAATGTGTTCTATACTTTATCAGTTGTGATAACTTAACGCTTTATGAGAACGGAAGAGAAGGTTAAACTCTCTATTGTTTTCTTGGGGTATGACTTAAGGGAGAGTTACCAACCGGCGAGTTATGATTTCGGCGAGTTATGATTTCGGGGAGTTATATTCAAACCACGCCCACTTTTCTCAACAATCACACCCAATTTTTTAACTCTCCCGATGTTTCATTGAACTAACATATGAGAGTTATGTTTGACGCAACTCTCTCTCGTTAACGTTACGAAGATGTTAGAGAGTTATCATTTTTTATAACTCGATCTCCGCATTCACGATTATGGCAATGAATAGAGTTTAAGTCAGAAAAAACCTTAGTTAGTAAAGCTTGTTTCTTCAGATTTTCATCTTATTTTTTTGGTATTTCAATTTGTAGCGTGTGAATAGGAAATGCAACTTGATTCAGTCAAAGGGCCAAAGTACCCCCAGAAGCATGTGTTAACATGTATTTGGCAGTAAATACGGCAAGCATAGTTGCAAGAAAATTAAGAAAATTGAATCTTTCAGCAATTCAGGTTTTGGAAATACTTTCCCGGATCAGCCAATATGGCATTACATTGGTTTTGCTAGATAATCCAAGTGAGCATGTATATTTATATATCGGCCAAACGGGCGTGATATCCTTTGAAACGTTACGTTTGAAACATAAAAAACCTGAAAATTTTTGCACGCTTCAACCTTGAACACAAATGGCAGTAGCTTTTGGTTGCTTTAGCAAAAATACAATAAATACACATGTGACAATGAACGATCATTTCTTGCATAAACCAAGACAAAAACATGTAGATAATGAAGTCCATTATGTCTGCATCAAGTTTCCTAACTTTCTTATTCTATTGCCCATGTGAACAGTCTTTACAACTACATAAGCCACGTGGGCAAAGCCTGCAAAGGCATACCGTAAACCTTCGACTATAAGCCTCAGGTTTATATTCTTTTGTAAGCGATTTTTGATGGGATTATACAAGGGGGGGGCTTATATATGGGGGCTTATACATGGACGATCTTTTGTGTTAGTGTGTGTAATAGTGATAAACAATTGTTAAGCATAGTAATAATAGTTATTAATAGTGGCCGGTAATAGTGATAATTATATTCAGGGGGGGGGGGGTTGCTTATATTTGGAATGAGGTGAGCGTTGTGGTGGGCTTATACAGTACACAGGGGAGCTTATATTAAGAGGTTTACAGTATACAAAATCACATTACAAATCACAGAAGAATATATACCTTGTGTAATGATGGTGTTTTCCTGAGCAACTACTTTATGCAAACTAGAAAGCATTCTTCATTCCCATGGTTAGTGTCTTAGTACTGTTGGATGTGATTTGATAGGTTCTTGCATCCCAACTTGGCACATTCAATAAATTCCGATGATGCTGATAGGTTATCTTCCTTTGGGGTTTCCAACACTGTCAAGACTGTGGCGATGTGGATTGAATATTGTCTCTGGTGCTGCATCTGTTGTGACTTAACAATCTTCCAAATTTGGATCAAACAGAATCAGTTGATCAATGCTCATAGTTTGCAAATGAACGAGTTAAAGTCTACAACGCAGATTAGTCATCACTGTGGTTTTGTCACTGTTGTGCATTGATTATTGTTTCTAGTGTGACTTGACATCCCATTGTGAGAATATCAATTTCTTCCAAATTTGGCACAAACACAATCTGGCGATAAATTCTGATGGTTAGCAAGGGAATCGAGTTAAGGTCTATATATAATGCTGATGTTCTGCATTTGTCCTTTGTCATTTTTACTTCCAGCTGCTTGGCGCTCTTCGAGTCCTTTCTCTACTGCTTGCCTTCAAACTGATCAGTCTTGAGACAGCTGGCAATCTAAGAAGAGTTGGATTGTGTAATGTTAGTTATAAAATATTTCCACATCAATGATGGTCTCTCGATCTAGCCGAGTCATGGGCTCTTGACACACGGTGATCGCTAGATAGTATACTTCAAAATAAGGTTTCCGTTTTTATAACGTAGAAAAAACTATCCTAACGCAAAACTAAACCCTAACCCTAATACTAACCCTCACCCTAACCCTAACTCCAACCTAACCCTACCTAAATTTATTTTAATTATTTTAAAAATTGATATAAAAATGTAAACCTTATTTTGAAGTATACTATCTAGCAATTGCTTGTGACACACATGCTCATCAGCTATTAAGGACTAAAAGGTTTGTTCTAAGTGACAGGGAAACCAGAGTATCCAGAAAAAACCCTCAAACATGTGCACACATGCCCCCCCTTTGGTCACCCTTGAGGGATGCATGTGGTCCCCCTTTACATGTTTTAAGAAAAGACATGAATGCCTTGAGACCAGATTGCATTTATAGTAGTAAACTTCCAGCAACATAATCTTTGATAATAATTATATGTTTATTTATTTATTTCCTAGCTTAATTGTCATATTAATGACTGGTGATCCCTACAGGGCTTATTGCCCCATTCACAGAGTCCCTTAAACTAAACATTTACTTCAATTACAACACATTTTATCTACAAGGCTCGACAAAGGACAACACGAGTGACATTTAACACAGACAGTTTTAAACAATTGTGGTACATTAATGTCATTTATTATACATTTAATATGTATTCTCATTTCTAATTGGTCAGAAAGCACCGGCTAATTTTCAGTATTCGGCATTTATTACGTATTTTCCGCCGATGACGTCATCAGCGTCCAATAATTGTTTTTTTTGGATCAAACTTGCATCCCCCAAAAAATTATTGGACTCTCTTGTGCCCAAACCCTTGCGCGGCCAAAAGCTTTAACCTATAAGCGCGCGAAAAAAACAAACAAACAATGGCCTACAGCAGATTTGCTTCGCTGAATGAAAGTGAACTCTCCAAATTATTGGCAGATAAGGATAGTGAAAGCACGAAAAAAGCCACAAAGGGGTAAATAGAATATTTAGCTGACCTTTGACTTTGTGCAAGGTGTTTGATATTCAAATTGTACTTTTCCTACCTCATGAACAGGAATCGTTTTATACGTTTCTCTTGTCTTTAAATGTATAATAAAACAATTATTGGATTCGGCTTTACCATGATATCAAGAATTATTCAGACCTTGGTCTATGTTATCCGCCTCAGCTTCGCTTCGGCAGATAACATTGACCTCGGTCTGAATAATTCTTGATATCATGCTCAGCCTCATCCAATAATTGCTTAATATAAGTTCAGTCATTTCGTGATAATATTTCAACAAGTATGATTTGAATTGGCCAATTGTGACGTCAGCGTCACAGATGTATATGATGGCAAGCAATTATATGTTCTAGGAGCTCTATTAAAATAGCTATTTTGAAAAGTTAAAGTATTTACTCTAGGAACGTTAGTTGAAATACTAATGTTGTAATAATAATAATAATTGTTCTAATACTATATGTTGTTGCATTTACAAACTTTATTACTGTGTCTTAAAATTTGTAAAGTATTTTTATATGTTATGTATTTTTCATTGTTAGTTTAATATTTCCGTAAAATAAGCTTAATAGCAATATACCTTGTAAGAGACCTTATGCATAATGACGTCACAAGGCTTGATGCCCGCGAGGAATGCTGGTCTTAGTAGTCATTGCCGGGGAAAATTTAACAATTCAAAATGGCCATGCACTATCAAAATTTTCCCAGGTAATGACTACTAAGACCAGCATTCCTCGCGGGCATCAAGCCTTGTGACGTCATGCAAATAAAGGGCATGCAAATAAAGCAATATATTAGCAAATAGCATTTTACCAAAATTTTTTAAAACATGTATTTATCAGTCAAAACTAACTGTTTTGATGAGAGAAATGGTTTTCGACAATTTTCAGCGAGTTTCAGAAAGTTTGGAGTGGTTTGGGGCACTTTTTGAATTTTTGAAAAATTTCCTGTGCTTCCCCCTTTGGTCACCCTGGATATGCCTGTAGTTCCCCTTTGCATTTTACCAATTTTCAGAAAGTTTGGACTAGTTTGAGGGTTTTTTTTGAATGTTTGAAATATCTCCTGTGGTCCCCCCCCCTTCCTTTGCTAAGCCTAGGGTACCAAAATTTTACCAATATTTTTTAAAAGATGTTTTCATCAGTCGAAACTAACTGTTTTGATGAGAGAAATGGTTTTTGACAATTTTCAGAGAGTTTGGAGTGGTTTGGGGCACTTTTATAATTTTTGAAAAATTTCCTGTGCATGACAGGAGAGAACCAATAAAATTCAACTACAAGAGTTTCCATTTCGAGGCCTGCATAAATCCAGATTCAGTAGCAGGCTCTATTTCAAGCATAGAGCCTGACACCCAGGCTATATAGACCTTTTATATAAGAGTCCCGTTCGTACCTTAGGGACCGGTCATAAAGTATTTACTAGGGGGTGTGGAGGATATTTTTGGGGGGGTACGAAAAAAAAAGAGAACGTCTGAGGGGGTACGAAAAAAACAACAGAACCTCTAGGGGGGTACCAAAATCTTAGTACTATAGGTACGGAAAAAAATTACATTTTATAACTATTGTTGAATATTGAATGTATTTGTGCCCAGATTTAATTATTATTGTTGAATATTGAATGTATTTGTGCCCAGATTTTTTCTATAATTATTAAATCATCACAAGGTACATGTTTTAGTCTGACTCAAATATGTCAGATGATAAGTAGGATTCAGTAACCGTTTAACTTTTGGAGTACAAATCTGATACACCTGAATTGTCAACGCTAGCAAGCTCTGAGGGCCTAATTCCACGACGAGCGAAATGCGAAAAATTTCGGAATGTTTCTCAGCAAAATATTTCTCTTCGCCTGGTAGTTGAATTGGTTTCTACTCTGTTGCAAAATAGAAATAGCGAAACCAATCAAATGCTTGTGTTATTTTTTCGCACAAGTGTGTTTTCGCATTTTGCTAGTCGTGGAATTAGGCCTTGACACCGGCATTAGAACTTGATGAACCTGATGAGGAAGTGTCACATTGAATGGAAGCAAATGTTTTCTATTTGAAATAAACCCCAAACAAATTTTTCTGTTTGATCTTACCCTCAGCCCATCGCTAGTATGTCAGAATCAGAAAAAAACTGGTGACGAATCTGAGACTGCGGAAAATGTTGAGGATATGGTTACCACTACAAGAAGTGGGAGAGTTATCACAAACTGGAGAGTTTCGAAATATATAGATAAACGCAAGACAAATGTTAAAACAGAATTAATGGGGGTATTGAAAATTTTCACTTACATTGAAGGGGGTTACGAAAATTTTTCCATAGGTTTTTGGGTAACCTGAAGTTCAGGCCCTAATTTGAAATAGGGCCTGACACAAAACCTGTCTAGACCGTGGGACGCCCACATGTTATTTTTAGACACAACATGCAATATGATTGACAAGTGTTGTAGATTTCGTTACACAAAAAAATTATATTCTCATGATTCATGAACATGTCCGCAGAGTGTGCATTTTGCTTTTTAATTAAACTTAAAAATTCAAGGTACTTTTATATAATTAAGAGTCAGTTTCTCTATTTAACCGAACAGCAAACAAAGATTTAACTAGTCAGTTCTGTGCACGGCTTGACTGCCAAGCTTTCTCAAGGTCTCAACTTGCTGGACGCGGATATACTCTATTGACTAACGGGCTAACAACAGCAACAATGAAATTCTCAATCGTACCACGAAGAAGGCGATGTAGCTCAAAAAACAACGCCAGTAGGACCTGATATTAAAAATAAGACTTTTGCTGGCAAAGCCAATTGGCAGAACATTTCGGCTGTCAACATATAAGCTTTCGAATACATGACTAGTTTGGCTGTTCTTTCAGCGTCATGTGTCCAAAATTTGTCAAAGATTTTGATGAAGCCCTTTCAAAATACTGTTTGTTTGATTTATTTTCTGCCATAAAGCATAAAAGAAAAAGAAATTCGAAGAAATTCATAATGGAATTTGTTACGTGCGTTTGACCTTGAGCCCTAGCTTGACCGAGCTATTTTTAAAACTGTTGTTTATGTGAACTCGCAACCAATCAAAATCCTTCATGATGCTGATCAACCAATCAGATTTCCCGTCCACTAGGTGGACGGGAATCCCACAGCTTAGATAGGTTTTGTGTCAGGCCCTTTAATTCATCCTCCACCCCCTCTAGTAATTACTTTATGACCGGTCCCTTACCTTTTTGGATCTACATTTGAGATTTACAGTCAACTCGGCCCAATAACCAACTCAACCCACCGTTCAAAGACCAACTCTGCCCGCTTGTAAACTGACTAATCTAACATTAAGCAAGCTAGGAGCCATGACTGCGTTCTATCTTTGCAAATTTCGAGAGAGATTTGAATGATCGGTAATTTAATATCAAAACGGACAGATCGAGAATTTGAATTGAAACTTCGATAGATTCTTTAATTAAATTAAATCAAACTGGATGTTCTCAAACTTTACTCATCTGTACGCCCAATGCAACTGCAAATGGCTGTATTGGTTTGGGGCTATCTTTTGTAAAATATTAGCTTTCCTAATATGTCAAAGAGTAGTTAACAATTGGGCCAAGATGGTATGGGCCGAGAGTTGGTCAGTGGGCCGAGTTGACCAGCTTCCCCTTTTTGGATCTACATTTGATATCTAGGTAATCTAACTTAATAAATATTTGTTCTGTTATATTCTTTTGCTTGTTAAAAATTGTGAATATCGATCCAAATAAAATTTGTTTAAAAAAAAAAAGTGATAATTGATGCTTACCACGTGCACGTGCTTCGGGTGGGCGACTTCATATCAGTAAATTTTGTTAACTTTCCTGTCCAATTGTTGTCCTGAAACAGCAGATAAAACAAATATGAGTTATATCAATCAAAGCTGGGGTATTTCGGAACATTATTGCAAGAAAATTTGGGAGAAATACGAATGGAAAAAGCGACTATTTTAAAGCGAGAACGAAGCGCTTGAATAGGTGGCAAAGTGTATTAAAATTCAATGAATTTGCAGCACATGTTTCAAAACACGGCTAGAACTTGACAAGAACGGCGCACAAACGTTAAAAAATAGCTAAATTTAATACTAACCTATCCCTTTGCATGGCATAACTATTTTATTTCGACAAAGTTTCATAAAAATTATGCTCGATATGTACGGTTCTTCTTCGATACGACCATAGCACAGCCTGCCTAGCAGGCGTTTAGTGCGGGCGGGAGAAGAAAGGGCGTCGTTAAAATAAACGCCTGCCCAAATGCCTATGATTATTAAGGCATGGTAGAAAACCCGGGTAGCGGATAACCGGATAATCGGATAACCGGATAGTATATAGAGATTTTTTCATGGGAAATACTTACGTGTGGTATTTACGCACGCGTTAATTTGTTTTCGCAAATTAAACGAACGAGCGAGTGCAAAATTTGTTTACTTCGTTTTGTACAGTATTAAAAACCCGACAAATTTTCCATCTATTAACTCAAAATATGATTACAGCTTTTAAATTTTGTGCGCGAGCCATTTTTAGTTCGTTGGAAAAGACACACCCCCCTGGTTCACAAAATTTGAGTTCGAGAAATTTTTTTCATTATTTTACATTATAAGTACCCAAAGAAGCTATATATATAAAAAACCGGATACAAATAGGTGTTTTGCGAAATTGAGAGCAATTTCAAAACTGTTCAGTTCTTTTTATACACCCTGTATAATAAAACGATTTTTATTCTAATTTTAAGGTAAATATTCCATTCATGATTCTCATTGATTTCAGAACCGCGTTAGCCGCTATAGCCTTACTTTTTTGCTGTTTTTTGCCCACTTATGAAAAATGACATAAGTGGCTAAAAATGGACGAAAAGTTAAGGCTATAGCCTTACTTTTTTGCTGTTTTTGGCCCACTTATGAAAAATGACATAAGTGGCTAAAAATGGACGAAAAGTTAAGGCTGTAGCCTTAATATTTTGCTGTTTTTTGTGTGATAGAGTGTGGGAATGGGTATTTTCGGGTAGGGCGAGGACAAGGTTGCTAACGGTGAGGACAAGGTTGCTGACGGTGAGGACAAGGTTGCTGACGGTGAGGACAAGGTTGCTGACGGTGAGGACAAGGTTCCTGGCGGTGAGGACAGGGTTCCTGGAGCTGAGAACAAGGTTCCTGGCGGTGAGGACAAGGTTCCTGACGGTGAGGACAAGGTTCCTGACAGTGAGGACAAGGTTCCTGACAGTGAGGACAAGGTTCCTGACGGTGAGGACAAGGTTTAGGTAGTCCAAGAACCAAAAAAGTGGTACGGTACCAAAAATCGAGCGTAGTGTAAACGGGACTTAATTTTGCTAGGTTTTTGAAATGAAAAAAGTGGTACGGGTACCAATTTTATCTGTGCCGTACCAAAAATTGAGCGTAGTGTAAACGGGGCTTTAATGTCCCTGGTTACATTTCCTGGTTAATGGGCGATTCTAGCTATAGACTACATTTTGATCTAGGCAAGAACAATCCATCAACACAGCTAGAAAGAGAATGTTGAAATTAGTAAATTTGCAAACTAGTTTCGTTGCGAAATGTTGTAAAATGAGAAAAAAATATTGTGCTGCAAGAAATTCTTGTAAAGTTAAATGAATGAAACAAACTTGAGTTTAGATTTGAAAGAAGGGACAGGTAAACAGTGCAACAATCCAGATTCTTTCATTTGTTCATTCACTAATTCATGGACATAAAAAATCAGTTAGTGGTCATTCTTTATACCATTGAAAGCCTACCGTTGGAGTTCTTTAATAACCTTTTCATGACACTCTTTGCTTTCACTTGGATCATGATTCTTGTAGAAGTAAACTAACGCTGCCTGGTACAGTTCAGTCAGTGCAGTTGGTAACGGATTGTCTGAAAAAGATCGAAAACTACTTCTCTTCCACAGTGGGCTCATTATATCACTGATATTACTGTAAAGTACTACCTACATTGGACCCCCGTTAAACATATAGATTTTAGACAACTTTTGTAGAAGGCTTCCATACAGTGGCTAGCCCTATTTGAATGGGGGAGGGGGGGGGGGTACGTGGGGTGTAGGTGAAATTCCACCATTGCATATTAACAATTTTCCCCATAATTCTTTGCGAGCGCGGGGTGTTTCCTTAATGTTTCCTAAAATTATTAGTTTAAAAACTAATTTTGCTCCAATATTTGAGTTTTTCCCTTGCTATCCAATTCATAGTTTAATAGTTTAAATTTAATATGACTGACCAGCAAGGTTTCAATCAATCTGATTGTCTATAAACGTTTGATAAACTACAATTTTTGAATTACATAATATACGCTAAGTAATAATTGTTCATATTGATCATTTGATCTCCAATGTTCACACTGACTATATGTTTTATATTGTCAATTAACACTATTATGTAGGAACATGTTATTAATTCGATGGATAAAAATGTTACTTGATCGATAATAGTTAAAAACCTCTCTGGAAGAGTAACATTTGATCTAAAAGTATATATCTTCTCTGTTTTGATTGAGCAACGATCGTGAAATCCAAAAATATATATTAAAGTGCGTATGAAGTGATCATTATATCCCTAGAACGCCCCTTTAAAATGAACAAGATCTATTTTCGTTCAGGAGTTACTGAAGTTTTTGCGTTTTTATCGATAACGTCACATGGTTTGCACTGACCACGTGATATGTCATAAATTAGCTTATATCTCTGCATGTATTCTGTAGAAATAGTGGAAACTCCGAACGTGTGTGGTACTCATGAAAATACACATCACTACTGCAGTTATGTTGTCGTTATGGTAACACACTTAGTTCCAGATCCTCTCTGCCAGGAGAACGAAGTTCTAATTTATTGCAGTGTTTAACGATATCAAATTGCTAAAATGATGAAGAGATTATGCACACTATCCCTTACTAAGCGATGTCCTTTTTTTCAACTTTTTTAACTCATAAACTATAATATATAGTATAATTTTAGTTCACGTAATAACTTTGATAAGATTGTTGTAAATATAGTCGATAATTCATACTTTATTTTAAAATCTTTGTAAATTGTCATTGAAAAGCCCATTTTAGGGAATGTCAATCAATAAATTCAATTCAATACTATAAAAAAGATAGATTTCGCAGTTCAATCTATACCAAACCCATAAAACAGATTAGAGATTTATAGTGAGAGGACTGGGGCTGAAAATGTTTCCATGACAACAGCATCTCTGTTGCAACAATGTGTAATTCTAAAAGTGTATGAAGAAATATCAGGATTTTAGAAATCTCACGTGATAGAACTAATTGTTGAAGAGATTGCAGAGCCGCAGGTTCAATTCCTGTCAGAGGATCTACAGTTGTATTTTTCACAACTGTTCCTCGTTAAATAGAATTAAAATGTATAAAAATTCCACTCAAAATCCCTGCAACAATTGTGTAAGTGTTATATGAAAGTTTCATCCATTTCTACTGAGTATTGCCAGAGAATGAAGCTAATTTGTTTTAGTCACATGACCTGTGCAAACAATGTAACGTCATCAATAAAAATATAGAAACTTCAATAACTTCTCAATCAAAATAGATATTGACAATAGTGTTCATTTCAAAGTGGTTTTCTAGGGAAATAATAAAAATATTCGCTTCATATGCACTTAAATGCACCGAGGTAACTGAAGACGTCAAGTTACAATACACGCTTCCAGAAAGAACGTCATCTTGACTATAGAGCCTCGTTTTCATGATTCAGATGTTGGGATTTAACTAATGTTAGATACATGAAAACGAGGCTCTATACACGGATTCAAAAAATGGTTGTCATTCTTTTTTCTACAGAAAGTAATTTCAGCCAAGATAATCACTGCTGCCTTATAGAATACTTCAAGAATAACAGTCTTTCAAAGTATAAACATAATAGCATGTATTTTCTGTGAGAAATTAAATCTTAAAAATACCGAAGTTTAAGCTAGATTCAGCAAAGAAAACTGACTAGCCTCGTTTTGGTGCTTTTTAGTCCTTACAAAGAGCTTTAAATTTTGCTTACACAACTTGTTTTCAATCTTCAACTTTAAGACGTTGCTTTCATAAGCAGTTCCTCTAGTAAAATTGTTTGATTCGCCTGATAATAGAGTAGAAAATAATGCAAAGTAGTGGCAGCTAGTTTTCCAATCGGTCTATAGCCAAAGTGACGTATTTTCACGAAGGGTGTATTATGTTGTTGTGCAGAACATGAGAGACGTGAGATTTCTTCTCTTGCCCCACCGACGCAATAAAATTTCACTAAGAAAGAAACTGCACGCGTAGCCCTGGTGACGGTTGTTCAAAGCAAGATTAGCGCTAATCCTAGGTTAAAATTTAATCCGCTGTTTTGGTTTGTGAATTTCTGCATGTCTGTTCATTTCAAAACTTCAGAAAATAAAAGTTCTATCGATCCAGACACGATTTCTCGAAAATATATTTCTAAAGTTTATAAACAATCCGTTAGGTTGTTCGGGTTGACGTTTTAACCCAGAGTTAAGTTTGGTTAGCTTACAAACCAACTGGTTCCTGGTGTTGACCTAACGTTAAACTATTCCCACGCTACCGAAAACGTGACATTACTTGAAACTTAGGACTGCGAACCCTAATAAGTATAGCGCTGCCTTTGAACTGTCCCGTTGAATAAATTCAGTTTTTGTTTATCCTGGATAACTTATTCATGTTTTGGACTCTCCCAGGACAAAATTATCAGGAAATTTTAAAGAACGAGACAGTTCAATAAAGCGCTAAGTTATCCGGGTCATATGATTCAATTGAACCGAAACTGAGGTATCTGTGAAACAACACAATGACACAAAGTAGAGCGAAATCTCACTTCGTAATTTGCAAAAACCTTCCACTTTCAATATACAGCAAACAAAGTAGCTGCTTGTTTATTTTGCGCATTTGATTGCGATCCAAAACTGGGTGAAATCCCACAACTCTAAAAGATCGTGAAAAATCAGTTAAATTTTTGATGTCTTCAGTTAAGAAAATCTTTACAGTTTGTAAAGAGATAGTTACAGTCAAAACGGAAATACCTGCACACTTCAGCTACTGTAGTTTGTTGTGTAATACTGTATTTCTGTAGAAGCTTGGAAAATTTTACAGAAAGAAGCCGCTTATTCTTGACTTGTGTTTGTTTGTTAGCATTATTTTGGATGGAATATGCATTGGCTAATCAATAAATTCCAGCTATTAGTTATATCTTAATGCATTATTTTTGCACAAACATTTTTTCAGCAGCTACAGAAATACAGTATTACACGACAAGCTACAAAAGCGGATGTGTGCAGGTACTTCCATTTTGACTATAAATAAAATGTTAATCTATATACCTTAGAGAACGTGATTTATTACAAAGCTCTGCATAACTGATGTTTTGTGTAAAATACAGTCAACTTGGTGGAATTCGTCTTCAAATTTATTCAGAAATTGCCACAATGGAGTCCTGGAGCTTCCACTAAATGTTCCATGAAATTTGGCGTTGTTTGATTATATGTCCGACACGTGCCTGGTTGAATGAGTAGCAACTTCTGTTGGGGGTAACGAGTGAATAACTAATGTCCCATCCAGGGGATGTCATTGTCTCATATTCACTTAGAACGACAGAAACGTCGTATAACCTCAGTCTGACGAGCCGCTTGCATCGTTAAATTGTTCCAATATTTATTTCGCTTGGTGGCGTCATGACACTTGTCCCAGTCCACTAATCATTTATACAGGTGCTAATCCAACTCTTTAAAGAAGGAAGAGTTCACCATTCCATGCCAAGATACGCCATCTAGCTTTACACTTCAATTCTAAGACGTCTAGCTTTACAATGTTCAAAGTTCTCAACATCCTCAAGCAACCTTTCCCCCTCATCAGTGAAGTTACATGACCAAATACCCAAATATTGAAGACAACAATGCTCAAGTTTGAGGGTGTCCGAGAGTAATGACAAATATTTATCTGTGAAGGCATTGGACCCTAGATCCAACGAAGTAAGCCTACAACGTTCATCTCTGAGAACCTTACAGAAAGAAGGAAGGCATTCATCTGTTAACGAGCAATCACTCAGATCCAACTCAGTAAGCTTACACTGCTCTTTCCTAAGAGCACAACACAACATACGTACACCTTCACCACCTATGTCATTTTCACCAAGATTCAAGTTGATCAAACCACAGTGTTCATGGCTGAGAGCCTCACACAAGGCAGTCATGCATTTTTCTGTTAAAGAACAATAACCCAAATCCAACTTAGTAAGGCTACATTGTTCTAATCTCAGAGCAGCAAACAACGTACATACACTTTCATCACCTATATCATTGCTGCCGAGTGACAAGTCGGTAAGCCTACACTTTTCATCCCCAAGAGCCTCAGTTAGGTAAGGCATGCATTTATATGTTAATGAACAATTACTAATATCTAATACAGCAAGTTTACACTGCTCTTGTTTCAAAACATCACACAACATACGAACACCTTCTTCACCTATTGCATCAGAAACTAGGTTCAAGTCAGTTATTGCACAATGTTCATCACCAAGTACTTCAACAAGCGCAAATATGCTTCCAGTGGTTAAAGAACTGCTAATATTTAAGCGCTGAAGTTTATGCTCCTCTCTTCTCAATGCGTTGCATAGAGTACGCACGCCACCATCACCTATGTCGGACCAACCAAGATGAAGATCGATCAGCTGATTACAAATCTCATTGCCCAGAACATCACAAAACTTAGCAATTCCACATGAAGTGATCTTAGTCCCTCTCAGGTGTAACTTTTGCAGACAAATTCGATGAGCATTCTGAAGAAGAAACTCAATTAGACTAGACACACCAGCATCAGTAATATGGAAATCATTGAGGGTGAACTGAGTGAGTTTCGAATGTTCATGATTAATGCAACATTCTGAGTCTGTCAATGCACTAAGTACATGTTCCAGATCCAATTCAACACGGTAAACAATAGGCATTTCCAATGACAATTTCTCTATGCATCTTTCTTGCAGCAATTTTGTGACTTGAAGCAAACAATCAAAATCAGGTATCCCCTTTAAAGTTAAGCTGGCTAAAAAGTTTAAGTGCTTGCAAACAAATACCATTGCTGCATATTCACTTGAAGAATGCGAATGTACATTGTTTCTTATACAGGTCACACCTTTCAATGCAGAAGTTGCAGCAGTTTCTTTAGCAATACCTTCATCCTTTGTTTCTCTTAGACACTTCATGACCAATACTTGACTAGGATCAAGATTACATACAATATTTTCATCTGAAATTTCACAACTAAAATGTTCTGTGAAAGCCAGAACACAGCTTCTATATTGATCAGACATCTTCATTCTTCTTCCCAATAACCCAGCAAGAAACTGAAGCACTAAATGCCATTTTCCATGTTCAACATGGGAAGAAATGAATTCATTTATATCTTCAGGCTCCTTTGTTTCCACTATATGTTTTGCTGCAAGAAATTCTTGCACAGTTAAATGAATGAAACAAACTTGAGCTTGAATTTGAAAGAAGGGGACAGGTAAACAGTGCAACAATCCTGATTCTTTCATTTGTTCATTCACCAGTTCGCCATAAAAAATCAGTTGGTCATTTTTCATACCATCGAAAGCCAACCATTGGAGTTCCTTAATAACCTTTTGATAACACCCTTTGCTTTCGTTTCGATCATGATTCTTATGGAAGTAAACTAAAGCTGCCTGGTACAGTTCAGTGAGTGTAGTAGGTAATGGATTGTCATTGTCTGGATCATGTAGGCAGTTTAACAAAGTTACACACACTATAAAACTATTGACTGGAATGTAGCACAAGTTCTTTATTTCTGATGATGATTTTATATGACTCAAAATCTTTGGTTTCAGGTCATTTTTTTCATGATTAGCACAGAATTGTTCGACATACTTTTCAATTTTGTCCAAGGTAAATCCAATAATCTCAACTTTTCGATCAAATTTGAGTTTTGAGTAAACATCACTAGCTGTCGGTCTGCTAGTCACCAATATTGTGGCCTCTTCTAGCAAATATCCAAATACTATTTTGATGAAAAGAAACATTGCAGACATGGGAATATCGGGGTCATTGGAATATGTTTTCGATTGATCAACATAATTTTTAAATTCCTTTAGGTTAGAACAAAGTTCATCTAAGCCATCAAAGATAACAATGATTTTCTTTGAATTGTGTAAAATCTCTTCAAAAATGCTTTCAAATTTATCTTCATTAAGTTCTGCTCCGAAACGAAGAAATTTCTTGAGTGTTACATTTTGAAACTCACTCAAATTAAAGCATCTAAATTTGAAGAGGAAAGTAATCTTATCGTGATAAAATTCATCAACACCATTCGCCCAATCATGCATAATTTTTGTGGTCAAAACAGTTTTTCCAATTCCCGGGCGTCCGAGTGCCAAGATGGTACGTGGGGAATTTCCCTTGGTATCCTCGTTGGGATAAAA
Organism: Paramuricea clavata; assembly: GCA_902702795.2. Classification (NCBI taxonomy): domain Eukaryota; kingdom Metazoa; phylum Cnidaria; class Anthozoa; order Malacalcyonacea; family Plexauridae; genus Paramuricea; species Paramuricea clavata. The sequence continues at coordinate 23,988 of CACRXK020005990.1, forward strand.
TAAATCTTTTATCTCTTTCAGACATATTGAATGCTTAGGAACTTCCATATAAACATCATAAATCTCATGCCTGGTCATGCCTTTCAAAAATTTGTGAGGTGCTTGTTCAGTTTGAATAACAACATCAATAAACATGTCATCCAAACTTATGTTTGCTCCATAATTGATGTCAAGTGTATTAAGAGAAGCCTTTAAAATGTTTTGTTTGTAAATGTCAATACTGTTTGGAGTACAATTGTCTATGCCAGTAAACTTGTCATCCTCAGAAGGAATGTATTCCTTTTGAAGAAAATACTCAGTAATAAACTGTGAATCACATGACCAAGGCACATTAGATCGAGTGTTGAAACAAGGAAATTGGTACCATATCAGATAAGCCACTTCTAACAGTGTAATTATGGCAAAAATGACATTACATACAGACACAAATGTTCCCCAAAACTGTTTGTCCTGAGCAGCCGAGTTCGTACAAGTTACATGACTTGATAGAGTAACACTTGCATTCTGTGCTGCTGTTATGTTGGGGTCCGATTGTTTTATATCTGGGTAAACACAACTGAATTTTGAATCAAAACCACTTGGATATAATACATGCTGTAGGATGGTAAATAATATACCGAGCATCAAACGAGCCACAAGGTGGATAAAATAGAAATAGAAAACATATAATTTTCTACCTGGTTCAACGTTCCCTTTCTTGGCACCAGTTTCAGATTTATCACTTCCGCTCGAGTATTTTTCTGTTTCATCAATACGATTGCCAACAGCAAGCGAATAAATAACACTTACAACAACTACAGAACCAAAATTGAGCACTATGAAAGCATAGAATCTCACGGGAGAGTTGTAAGCGTCGTCGTAGATTGAAAAACACGTTTTCTCCACGTATATCTTGTGCGTTGCAAATTTTGTGTCAACAGCACAACTGAACTTCTCCTCCTCGCCGAATCTCAAAGCTGTTGCAATTGCTGCCAATATAACTCCACAGTGGAAATGAATAATCACACATACGTAGGCTAAGATACTAAATCTCTTGGGAAATACATAGTCTTTTATAGTATCCATCATCTTTCGTTGCGTCTACTGATATTTTTCTCTTGCGGTTGGGTGTGCTCATCGAGGCACTGGGGGTCCAACTAAGAGCTGTGTTATGAGTATGAATAAAACATTAATAAATCGTAATATGAATAAAACATCATAACGTAATATATTTCAATTATTGCACTTACTTGTATAAATCATAAGAGCTTGTATTTCCAGTGAATAGCTTCAAACAGGGCGCTTATATATCTTCAAAAACATTGCTTCGAAAGATTGTTCAAATATGGCGAATAAATTGACAAAACGAAAATATTACATGACGTTCTATCGAAACAGCAGAGAAGCAGAGATTGCGGGCCCTCGCCTTCCGCTCGCGCCCGCAATCCTTGCTGTTATTTTCGTTGGAACGTCATGTAATATTTTCGTTTTGTCAATTTATTCGCCATATTTGAACAATCGTTTGAAGCAATGTTTCTGAACATATATAAGCGCTTTATTCATATTACGATTTACTGATGTTTTATTCATACTCATAACACAGCTCTTAGTTGGACCCCCTGACCCCTGTGATCGAGGGAATACAGGGCCGTAGCAACCGGGGGGGCTGCAGCCCCCCCAATAATTTGCTAATAATCATTCTTTTTTCAAAATCATGCAAACTTTATCATTTAATCTGTGACAAATTGCAAAGAATGAAGATATTACTCATACTCCAGATCGTTCCTCGCGTAGAAATTTTAGCTGAATTTCTGTCGCGCATTTTCAAGAAAATCCCACAAAATCTGCACATTTTTGATGAACTAATGATTTATTTTGTCTTTTGCGTGTTGGGTCTTGCGAAAGAAAACTCTGAAAATGCCATTTCAGACCATCTAGAGACTCCAGATTTTCGAATTTTTCTCAAATGTTCTGCCTTCATTTCCGCGCAAC
>CACRXK020005991.1:0-26368 GCA_902702795.2 Paramuricea clavata
TAGCCTAACTTTTTTATGTTTTTCAAGGGTTCAACACAGAGTTGATTATTTCTCGGTTAGAGCAGGATTTCTTTAATGAAGGAAATAATATTGCTTTTTGCAAATACATATCACAGTATCAATGCTACTACTATTTTGTTACGTTTTGTTCAAAAAATGTTGGATGTCTCTGGGGAGTTGCTTGTTATGCCTTATGAAGTTGTATGGCCGTTAGATTGTGTTTCATTCTCAGTTTATTCTGAACTTAACAAGATTAAGAAAAAGCAAAAGAGTTTGAGTATTCTTAACAAGATTTCAGAACTTTGCAGATGTTAGAAGAGCTTCACAATTCCTTTGTGACAGCAAGCCCTAATTCAGAACTACGAACGATATCCATGACAATCCTTAATTCGCGATGCAGTGGTCTCATGAAATAAGGAAACGTATTCGTCTAAGGAACACACGCGGATTTCGGACGAATAAATCTTGCTTGTATTTTGTAGATAATCATACTTTGCTTCATAATAAACAATTTGTCAAGTGTCATTCATTTAATGGTAACAGTGCATGTTTCAATTGGGCAAATTTTGATTAATATTTGATACGCTGTTTTTTTTCATATTTCAGACACATCCAAAAATATGCTCCCGATTTTAAACATTAATATCTCCGTGAATTTTTAAGTGAAATACAACTGTAATATACCAAAATCTAAGTTAGACCTTCCTCTATTTGATAAAAGTTATTTCTCTTTAAAAGCTTTACTTGTTTAGAAGTTATTACGAATCAAACCGGAGTACTTTTTTTTGGGACACTCGGTATAGTTAGTTCTGTTTTGGATTAATGGGACACAGTTATGCCATTGCTTTAATATTAATTCAGGTATACAAAACTTAACCTGTACTATTTTAGCCATGTTAGCAGTAAGGATGTAGTTGTTACTTCTATGTTTTGCGAGAGGCCCATATTGCTTTATGATCACTAAAGTATGTCTCTAAAACACCAGTATGAATTTTATCCTCAATCTGTAGTATTATCTGTAGTAAAGCTTGATATCATTTAATTGTCTGTAGCTATTTTCTAAGACCATGAGGTTATGGTTAAGATATATATATATATATATATATATATATATATATATATATATATATATATATATATATATATATATATATATATATATATATATAGAGGATATTTCACGGTGGCATTTTTATTATATGGATAAAAGTTGAAGCAAAAATAACAAAACGTATGACTTTATTAGTTTATTCAAGTTTTGTTTTTTTTGTTTTGTAGCTCACCGTACGGCAACAATGTTTATGTCTCTCCGCTTGCTAATCGAGGCTAAATAGTCGCTGAAGATCGCCAAATAGGACTAATTAGTCTTCCTTTTTGTGTTTTCATTTTCTTCAGAAAACCTTGCCAAATCAGCGTCGAAAACATCAACAAAATGTCGAGAAGTTGTCATATTGTATATTCAAAACAGAAACGGCAAAATGGCGGGAATTAGCGTGGGTCCCGCGCGAGACGTTCCCGCGTAAGATATGATTTCATATTTCACTATAGTGAAATACGGAAAATATCAGTGGCGTATTTTACGGTATTTTATTCATATCCATATAATAAATATATATATATATATATACATATATTAAGATGAAAATGTTCTGGAGTGTGTATTATATAATTAGTGTAGTTAGATATCGCTCTATGGCCTTTAGGTCATATTGAGCGCTCTACAGGATGAGCCATGCCGCTTACGCATTGCGCACGCTCACTGCTTGCAGTTTGAGCGCTCTGGCATGGTCTGGCATATTACCAAACATCTGTATAATATATCTGAGCTTTTCTGTGAGATACACTGGTTCTAAAACCATTTCTTTCACTTCATCTTCGAGTTGTCAAACAAAAATATTTCAAATTTTCAAGATCAAGCAGTTTTTGGCTCAACAAATTGTCAAGACATTGTCACAGAGGATAATTAGCCTAATTATTATATATATATATAGCTTAAGATTTTGGTTTACGAAACACAAACAGTGCTCAATACCATATAGATAGAGCGTAATATAGTTTTTCGTTTTACCTCAAAAACCACAACAGTCTGTTTCATCCGTATAGGAATCATCAGGTGGTGAATAATTTCGAAATTGTAGGTTGCTTTTATGCTATCGAAAGAATGTTCGGAATGCGTGTAGGCGAAACAATGCTTATTATTATTATAATGCATGCTTGGGTCATTAGGTTTTGTTAACGACCTTGTTTACTCGAAACCGGTTTTTGTGACGACATTTGCCGAAAATTTCGCTTCTTTTATTGAGTAAATTGTCTTTGTTTATGTGTTTCAAAATGCAAATTTTTTCTTCCAAACATAAATTGCAGCGTTTTGATCCCCCTGTGTACGAAATAGCGTGTTTTAAAATTGACCATTTGATGGTATAATCCTGATTGTTTTCTTTTAATTTCCAAATATGTTTCGAAAGTTCCGTTTTGTTTGAGTCTTTTTATGACGAAAAGATGAAGTGTGGTTAGCGTAACGTTCCTTAAATGTAGTCGCTGTCATACCAATGTAGTGTTTAGTGTCGTTCGTGTTGTTCGTTGTGACTGTTGCTTTGTAAATAATGTTGCTGGTCATGCATTGTTTCGGTAGTGGGCAAGTGTTTTTGTTGTCGCAGTTACAGTTGTCAGTTTCCGTATTCTGTGATTGACTGTTCCTAATTATATGTGCGTTGTGTTTGGTGATTATAGACTTAACGTTGTTCATGCAACTGTAACTTACTTTTAAAGTGTTTCTGTTAAAAATCTTGTGTAGTTTGTGCTGTAGTGGGGAGTGTTTGTCAATTAAACTTAAGATTTTCCGTCCTATGTTCGTGTTAACACTCTTACTAAATGGTGGGTTGAACCAAATTATGTTGCGTTGCCTATTCCTACGTGTCCGTTGCGGTGCATCCTGAGTGTACGTAAATTCATGATCAAAGTTACTATGTGTAAGAGCGTTCTGGTAAATAGGTGTGGATTCCTTAAATGTTTGTTCGTCCGAGGAGAGAAGTGCAATGCGTTTGTTGATAGCTGTAGGTAATTGTCTTGTAATGCTTGGTGGATGGTTTGAGTGTCTGTGGATGTACAATGGATCGTCATTGGGTTTCCTGTATGGTTCGTGCTTTGAAGCAATTTTTGATTTAGAGAATTTTTGAGAATTCATTTACCATGGAAAATCGTGAAATATAGGGCAAGTTCGCTTTGAATGTTTAATGTTTATGATTATGAATTTTGTTGCTTTAATATTTTATTGCGTAAAACATACACTGCTGTTTTCCTTTTCAAAGAAGCTGTAAGTTTCCTAGATTACCCTGTTTAATTTAAGAAAAAAAGGTAAATGTAAAGCAGAGCAAATTATAATTTGATGATCTAAATTAAATTATTCAACAATTTGAAATAAAAACATTTTATCGGCAAAAGCAGTTTAGTTATTAAAATTAACATTTCAAAACATTTTACGAAGCAGTTCAGGTTAAATTTTACAGTAAATCAAAGCTCACAAAATCCAGAACAACATACCTACAGTACATTTTTCGGAAAGTCATTTTTATATAGTTAAAAGCAAGAATTTTTCGACTATTTTTGCCGTCTTGTACAAAAGTATAATAAAATTTTAAATTATCTTATCGTGTTGCCATGGCAACACTGACGTAAACGCGAGCCAGTGTTCTTCAGTGTTGATCAATTACTAATACTCCATGTTAAATCAATGTTTGGAAAACATGGGCGAGGGGTTGCTGCATGCATGTAATTCTAGTTTAGTTTATAAGTGTGAACATTCCATCGTGAACAAGGGTATTTGTTTTCGTAGAATTGGACGATAAACACTTAATGTAATCGTTGGAAAATCTTTGCAACGATTGACCTTCCCATCAATGTAGCAATACTCACGTGAGAGGAAGTGATCATTATCTCCCATACTCCGCGCAAGATTGTCTTTTAATTTACTAGTCTTGAATACGTAGGAAGGCTCGTCAGGATTCATACATCTGTTATTCATTTTGTACAAATAAAAACTCATCTTTCTCGTCTGACTTCCGTTTAAGGTGGGCAACTGCATCAAAAGCTATGTCCTGCTGGGTTGCTTTCGTTATTCAGTTTAGCTTTCAGGTTGGAAATCTTCTTATTGTCAGGAAGCGTATCAGCTGTTTCCTCCAGCTCATCCCAGTCTACATCTTCCGCTTTCAGTCCTTCAAGAATTGTCTCTCGTACCACTTCGGATGGTTTTAGTTCCGAATTTCTACAAAGTTACTCCTCCACAACCATTCATGGCTAGAAATGAAGGACAGTCGGCGCCACGCATCGTGCGTCGAATTTAGGGAAATTACGCGCCCGCGACACACTGCGCTGACTAAGGAATGATAAAATTAGTTCACATGAGTGAATATATTTTGCATTTTACGCCTTTTATTAAGTCTTTTATGAATATTGAATATGTCTTTTCATCATTTGTTGCGTAATTTGAGTACGGTCGACTTTTAAGCACAAGGGACGTCTCGTAAATGGAAGATTTCCACAGCAAAATATTGTAAAAATTTTCCAATTTTCGCTCTATTATTTTCAATTTTCGCGCTATATTTGAGCCATCGTGTATCTCCTTTTATCGGCCAGCGGCTATTAGCATCAATGTTTACAAAATGACGTAAAAGCCACAGTTGTACGAACGAAATTTTGGGAAATTTCGCAGCTGTTCTTCACTACAAGCTCTGCGGTTGTGAGAATTCAAGCTTGCAGTTTGTTAAAAAGCAGACGATTTTAAAACCATTTGGCCGTACGAATACAAGATAAGAGGCTTCCAAAGCAACGCAAAATGGCAGTTTGAACATCGTGTAGAAAATATAGACGTGGGCATTTTATCTGACTTCTTTTTGAACGACACTATACCGGACTGAACATAGCACCCAAACTCGGATTTCATGTTTTCAATGGAGTTTAAATTACCAGAAAATATTGGCAAAGGGAGTTAATTACTCGGGCCGACTAATAGCAAATCGTGAGACGTCGAGAGTTTGCAAGACAACACTATTGAGGTATTTTATAGATTTGTAGACGTGGGCAACTTGAAAATTTTACACTCTTTCTGTATGCGCATCGATTTTATATGTTTATACTATTAACGCTCTATATTTCCGCCATCTTGAATTCTTAAAATTTGTTAGATCTGCGCAAATTTTGACAAAGCCAGCCGCCATACTGTCCTTCATTTCTAGCCATGACAACAACTTTAGTAGAATATATATCGAGAGAAAGCGTTAAAATTCACTCAGTTTGTTAGAAGGCATATATATATGTGTGGATAAATATTAGCAAAGTATTAAACTGTAAATATTTTCTTAGGATGCTAGGTATACAATGGCCGAAAAGGGCTATATGACTGTAAACATTCGCTGTTTTTTTACCATTACCACAGATTCTACACAGAATTCCATCTCCATTGTTCTTAGCGTAAGCTCTATTCGTCATGATTCGTCACTCAGCAATGCAAGTACCGTAAACAAAAGCAGTCCCCCCCCATTACACTCGTTTTTTCTTCATAATTACACTCGCCGTTTTTTCTCCAGAATTACACGCGACGTTTTTTCAATGCAATAATTACACGCGACGTTTTTTCAATACATTATTTGCACGCGACGTTTTTTTCAAAAAATTACACTCGCCCTTTTTTTAAAGTTACGTTGTTACACTGAGGGTTTCACCTCGGATGAAAATGAGAGCAATCATAATGTTAGGGTGTTTCACCAAAACAAAAAAATCATGTAAATACAGTACAAAATTTCACATTTCAGTCGGTTAATTATGAATATAATGCATTGTTTTCTGCTGTGTTTTCCAACCTATATAAACAAAAGCTTGGTGTGTTTTGCCAGGGTCATAACATAGTTATTTTCCATGTTGCACTTCTTCATATATAAAATGTATATGTGTCTTGCCATATCATATATACGCCTACAGTGATAGAACAAAATCAACAAGAAATGGCGGTGGTATACATGTGTTACGACAATATATATGTGAAGAGGTTATTTCTATGGCCTCAGAGTGACAAAGCGTAACAAAGCAACGGTTTTACTAACACTAACCCTATTCCAAACACCAACTTTAACCCTAAACCTTGCCCTAACCCTAACCCTAACCTAACCCTACTCCAGGTTTGTTTCTAAACCAATCTTGAAGAAAAATGTTTTGACGAAATGTCGTTTTGAGGTCAGCGAATAACTTCTTCCATGTGGCACAGGGATATATAGCAACGCTGAAATACACAATTAAAGCTTTTGTTTAGTTTGGAAAATACGAAAGTCAAAACAAAACAATAGATTATATTCATAACCGACTGAAAAGTGAAATTATGTACTGTATTTCCGGATTTTTTTATTTTGATGAAACACACTGTACTAACCTTATGATTGCTCCCATCTTCATCCGAAGTGAAACCCTCAGTTTAACTACGTAACTTTAAAAAAGAGCGAGTGTAATTTTTGGAAAAACCGTCGTGTGCAAATAATACATTGAAAACAACGTCGCGTGTAATTATTGCATTGAAAAAAAACGTCGCGTGTAATTATTGCATTGAAAAAACGCCGCGTGTAATTCTGGAGAAAATAACGGCGAGTGTAATTTTGAAGAAAAAAACCCCGGGTGTAATGGTAAAAAAGAACGGCGAGTGTTTACAGTCATGCCCTAGCTCCTCGGCTATCGCGTATTAGTATAAACCTACTAGTAGGCTATCACATTTCGTGCTTTCTGATTGGCTACGCTACTAGTAGGCTATTAGTGATAGCCTACTAATAGAAAATTCAAAATGGCGGAAAATTCGCGTTTTGCACTTTTGCCGAAGTGTCTGATGATTTTTTGGACGACTTGTTGAACAATTCTGTACTAAAAAATCCCGGAAAAGCAACAAAAATATGGAATGGCAATTTTTAAGGGTAAGAAAATAGACAAAACATACACTCAATGAAATTTTAAAATTAAAACTGAATTTTGTAAAACATTTTACGCGAACATAAACTAAAATATTTGTTTACCTTTAATGGTTTTATAATGTTTTTTGTGTATTTTTGTATTGTGTTTGCAGCCTAGTTGTAAATTAATGTTAAAGTTTATACTAAAACAATTAGACAACTCGGCCTCGTTGTCTAATTGTTAACTAGTAGTCATTGGTCCACACTCTTTAAATACATTACTAGCGCGTGTAATTGGTATGATATGATATGCTAATGACGTAATGGGTGGAGCTCTAGTGCTCCACCCGCTCCACCCGACGCAGAACCCCCTCCCTATACTACTCATTTACCTGCTGATTCAAAACCGTTCGTGAATCTGCATTGTTGAGGAACTGCGCCCAATCGTTGAGAATATCCTTGAAACATTTGTTGACTTTATCGTTGATAAAAGCCATGGTTCCCGAGGGTGTTCGCATCACATATTTGAGGAGGTGATTGATGGGTAGACCAACAAGCGTACTGTTAAATATATTAGATATATACTCAGGAGCCCTGGTAATGATGATTTGCATCTTTTGCAGCATATCCGTGTAGTCTGAGATTGGATTCCCAGGATATTCTTCGCCTGGATGCACGGCAACTTTTTGAGTAAACATGGTCGTAAAGAGCATATACACTTCTGGGTCGGTTTCAATCAGATCCTGTAAGGCTAGTAACGAGGGATGAGTAATTTCTACAGCATTATGCATTCTCCGCACGCGTTTGCTGATTCTTTTAAAGTCTTCGGTTACCCAGTGTCCTAGTCCATAGGTTTTCGATATTTTTGTAAGGAGTTGTCCTAAAAATATTTGAAAAGTGCAAATGTGAATTAAATAAGCAACTATGATTAGTTAGTGAACACTAAACCGCAACACCGGAACAGCCCGGAACGCATCTGGAACAGCACGGAACACATCCGCAATAGCACGGAACAGTCCGAAACTGCCCGAAAGACCGACAAAGCTATTGCTTTTAGCCATTTAGGCGCCAAATAAGGGCTATTTTTAAAAATAGGGAACTGGGGAATGCGGGAATGCTGCAACTTCATTAACTTATGACAAGAATTAAAACGTTTGCCATGAACGTCTTCGGTTGTTTCAGAGTATATCCTTAACTCGTACTCGTGTTTTTAGTGATTTTCTCAATTGTCAAAGAATATACTGATAAAAAACATTGAAAAGAATTAGTTATCTTAAGATAACCGTTTACTTGTTAATTAAAGAGAATACGTGATGACTCAAACCTTTGTTTCATGTATTTAATATAATCTAGTATATACATATTGTATTAACACAGTTAAACCAAACAAAGTATAGAAATAAGTTTTTCATCAGGCAATGTATGGTGGAAATTAAACCTGAATTAATATTCATTTTCATTTGAAAGCGTCATGCATCCGGGCAAAATATCCGAGTTTCATGTCAATGAGAGAGACCTCGTGGTTCAACCAGAATTCCCACAACTTCTCAAGTTAGACGTCCAAAGTCTCGTTGGGGAGTTTGGCTGGGTCCTTTAATTTGGATGAAAAAGGATAGAAGGTGGAACAGTGTTTTCTTCAAACTAACTAACTAACAAACAAACAAACAAACAAACAAACAAACAAACATTTTGAGTTTTGTTGCTTAGCACAATTATAGAGCTCAGTATATATATGCTCTAATTGTCAGTGGCCGGTTGTATAAAATCCATTTAGCGTTTAGCAAGGGTGGGTTGACTACAAAATTTTTGTAGTTCGCTATAACTACAGCTACTTCAAAAATAGGTAGTCAGCTACAACTACACAGCAAAAAATCACTTTCTTATTTTAAGAAAAAAAAAACTTATTTTAAGAAAATTTTCTTAAAATAAGTCCAAATTTTCTTGGGAGACTGGTAAGAAAATTTTCTTACTAATTTTCTTAAGAATTTTTTTCTTAAGAAAATCATGAGATTTTTCTTAAAATAAGAATACCAATTTCTTATTTTAAGAATATTTTTTCCTTTAAAATTTCTTATTTTAAGAAAATTTTCTTAAAATAAGTCCAAATTCTCTTGGGAGACTGGTAAGAAAATTTTCTTACTAATTTTCTTAAGAATTTTTTTCTTAAGAAAATCTTAAGAAAATCATGAGATATTTCTTAAAATAAGAAAACTCAATTTCTTATTTTAGAAATATTTTCTCTTTAAAATTTCTTAGTTTAAGGAAGAGGTATATTTTTATTTTATAAGGACCAACAAGTTATAGTAATGATATATCGATTATAGACTGGAAGCAATTATAAAGAATACATGGCACCTTGCATGCAATAGTTTATACTGTATATAAATAATTATACCACATGATATTCATCATACAGTACATATATACCACATGATATTCATACAGAAAAATATATACCACATGATATTCATCATACAGTACATACTGTATTAGTACCAGCTTATTGCATATCAACTTTGAAACTCTGGTAGCTTGTCATCGTCGACTTAAACAAATTGGCAATGTCTTGTGGCACATTTGCGTCTTAAATATCTGATTCTGAAAAACATTCAAATCAATTTTCTGCATCCGCAGATAATCAAAATCCAGACGGTAGAAACTGGCAAGAAGTGCAAGTACTGCCTCATTCAAATTGGACATCTCCATGACATCTCATATGTATTGTTTCACGTTTTAAACACTGAAGACGTTCACACTCACATTATTTGTATGAAGGTGAATTTGTGTGTGATGACTACTGATGAGGATATAAAGTGACTGGTCAACAGGGATTTTTAGCCAGTCATTGACTGTTGACTGGCCGTTATCTGCCCGGGATGCATGCGACGAGGACAAGTTACCTAGCTGCTGGTCTACACTATTTAATATACTGTACCAAACAATTAAACAAATTAATGGAGAGAGTATAAACAGTACATATACACATGCCAAATTCAATGTTCTACTCTAAATCAGCCTTGAATTTTCGGAAACTTGTTAGTGCTGACTGAAATGAATCGGCAACCTCTTGAGGAACATTAATGTCTTGAAATACATAATGCTCATGGAGAACAATTAATCCAATCTCCGGAAAGTGTGGATAATCAAAAACTAAAAGATAAAAACTTGCCAGCACTGCAGTGCTTCATTCAGCTCTGTTACGTCCACTTCCGCCAGAATTCTCTTTCCAACGATAACACTGTAGGTACAGTAACATTTCGTCTTTTCCACCAAGAGGACAGGTACATTACCAGAACGTTTGGAGCACCAAACTTCATGGTCTTCGTTATCCTAACAAAGAATTACATGGATGTACAGTATGCATGGTATATGATTAATTACATAGTCATTTAAATATAAAGTAAAAATACAATAGACTTTCACATTGGCTGTGTGAACATAACAGACTTAAGACCTTCCTCCACTCATGGCAAAAACCAACTCGCAAGCTAGCTACAAGACATTATCCAATCACAAATCACAATGCTCAACAGTTTATTTCAATCAGATGGAAGCACTCACAGCAGGCTGGTCACTTGGTTTTGCAATGAGTGGAAAAGAGCTTTTAAATTGAAGATGTGAACATCAAGACAAGGTCAATTACTGCATGGTGGACAGATCTGGAAGCTAAATAAACTGCAATATTTTCACACCATCACACATCCTGAACAGGGCCGTACAATACACAGCGGCGGGGGGGGGGGGCAACTGCCCCCGAAGAAAACTATATTTACGATATTTACGATTTTTATAATGTTATTTGGATATTTGTGACTTTTTTCGGCATATAGGCCTTACTGCCCCCTGGTGAAAAAATCTTGCATATGGCCCTGATCCTGAATCTAAATCTGTCTAATGTTGTCAAAGTTCACTCAGTATATAATTATGCTAATTAACCTATGCCTAAAACTTTCTATAACCCAGGAAAATGACATGGATGCAATAAATCTGTAAGGGTGAATTTACCAATTTATTTTCATAATTACAAACCTTTGGTGCTTGGACTTCTTTCCAGAGCTGAATATTCCATGCAAATTTTTAAATTATGTATGATCTTAGAATCTATAAAAAATCAACATGTATTCAATTCAAAGCAAAACAGGAATGGATAAACATGGCTGAATTAGCCCAGATATTATTTCTATCCCCTCAGTTGGAAATAAGTAGGCATAAGAAATAAGCATAAACTTCCTTTTTCTTGCCAATAATGCAGGGGGGAATTTCTTGTTAGTTTGTGGGATAGCCTGTCCTGTGTGTTACAATTCACACAGAAACTAGCCAGCTAGATTGCCGGATGGTCGAGGCCTGTAAATACAAAGGCGAGTGAGTTAGCCATGCAAGCAAGGCAAGTTACTGTTTGTATGGAATTGGCTTATATAGCATTTGCTAAGCAAATTCCATATAGACAGAAACTTAGCATAAATTTGTGCAAAACACAAAGTTGCTTAAAAGATTTAAAAAACATTACATACAAAATATAATGATAATACAAGAATTAATGCCAAGAAATTCAGGAAAGCTGATATCTAATGGTTCATATTTATTTGTAAGCTATTATTTTAAATGCAAGACAGATTTCTACCTTTCCTGAGTAAAGTGTTTACATGGATGGTAAAATAAGTCATTTCACCTGGGCAAGATTTTGTGTCTTTCTGCCAGAACTTGCCAAGGTGAGTTGCCAGGTTGTATCATATAAACTCACCTTGCCGGGTAACTTGCTTCCATTTAAACAGGCCCCTTATATAGACATTCTCATATGAACAACCCTATAAACATGATTTTTTTGTGTTGGTCTTGTGTACTCAGGTGAATATGATATTTGTGATGTTACTCTGAGTGAGTATCCACACCGGGCAAGCTTGAAAAATATGCCTGGCCACATGGGAATCGAACCTACAACCTTTGGAATACTAGCCCAATGCTCTGCCAACTGAGCTACGCGGTCAGGTCGGGTAATCTAATAATCATGATTTTTTTTGCACAGGATTGGACTAGTATTCCAAAGGCCGTAGGTTCGATTCCCACAGCCAGGCATATTTTTCAAGCTTGCCCAGTGTGGATACACACTCAGAGTAACATCACAAATACCGGTATCATATTCACCTGAGTACACAACACCAACACACACAAAAGATCATGATTATTAGATTACATTGATGTCGAAGGAAGTAGAGTCAGTTCCGAAATATCACATACTCGAACCAATCTGACCGCGTAGCTCAGTTGGCAGAGCATTGGACTAGTATTCCAAAGGCCGTAGGTTCGATTCCCACCCTTGCCAGGCATATTTTTCAAGCTTGCCCAGTGTGGATACACACTCAGAGTAACATCATAAATATCAACCCCGATAAATTTTAATGTAAATTATGAACTATCGAGTTTATACTTGAATCAGCATATATCAATGGTCGACACAAAATCAAATTTAATTAAACAGGAATACTGCACACTATTTGGTGTCGTTTTACATATTTTGAATACATGTGCATATACATACAGCATGCTAGAATATCGTCTTGAATATATGCACGTTCAAACCGCATGTTGTTTGTATAATTGAGATTTTAGCATTAACTGACAATAATCGGTATTTATTACCCGGCCATTTTTGTGTTTTGTTGAGAAAATATGTACGAGCAATGAGAATTGCCGAGTCGAGACTTGAGATGCATAACCAACGACGGGAAATCGACTGGTTGTTGCAAAACACTGGGTTTTCTAACACAGAAAATATGAACAAAAAACATTACCTTGCCGTATCTGACCATATTCAATGCCTTCAGAAGTAATTTGGCCAAGTAAAGATGCGTTTAGGTGTCCAAAATTAACATTTTCAACGACCATAATTTACACTATAAGCTCTTTGTTCCAAAGTCAAACCGCCGAAGGATCCAAGTTCAAATTGCTGCGTACACGGGTAAAAATTGATCAGGTTGTTCAAACAGTAGCGAACAATGTTGTGCTGCACCCCGTGAACAATATTGTTAACAAGTTGTTCCGAGTTGTTCAATCATCAATATTGTTGCAAGTTGATAACATGATTGTCAACACGTTGCAACAACGTTGATGGTTCAACAACATTGTTAACAATATTGTTTACGGGGTGCAGCACAACATTGTTCGCTCCTGTTGTGAACAACTTGCATCAACATGATGATTTTTACGCGTGTAGTCGCCTGCGCTCCTTCGCACAGCGGCTACGCTCGTGTTCCAAGATCCGCCATGTAAAGTGTAGTGAAATGTATCTCACTAAAGCCTCTGCTGTGCCTCTGCGGAGGAGAGACCCAGAGTCCTCTACTCCTCTAAGCTCTGGCTTATTATGGCAATTATTATGGTTTTACTTTTTATGAAAATGCTGAGATCCATGTGATTGCGATTCATACTACAATATGGAGTCTGAATAACAACAGAAACACCTGATCAGTTGAAATTATTGTGTGTATAAAAAATTATATAGAAACTATAATGATTAAAAATCGTAATATGCATGTGCATGCATGGTGAAATTTGTACTTAATTCAAGAATATTGCAAAAACAACTTCCTTATTTTGAGAAAGATAATCTGCATTGAGGAAATTAATCATTCCATCAATCAAGAAATGGTTAATTAATGTATATATTTTCAAGAGAAAACGTCTTATGAGTTATGTTGAAAAACGAGGTTCGTTTTAATAAAGCATGCATGCAGTTAGAGGAAATAACTTATCATTTTAAGAAAACAGTTATATGTGGAATCATGGATAATAAAATAAATATAGTTGTTTTACAATCCATGGTGGAATTAACTATATTATATACGAAGTATTTTTTTAAGAAATAATTTTCTCATTTTAAGAGAACAGTTATCTTAAATCAAGAAGTAATTTTTCTTGAGAAATAATTTTCTCATTTTAGGAAAACAGTTTTCTTAAATTAAGAATAATTTTTTTCTTAAGAAATAATTTTCTCATTTTGAGAAAACATTTTCTTAAATTAAGAATTTTCTTAAGAAATAAGTTTCTCATTTTAAGAAAATATTTTCTTAAATTAAGAAAATAATTTTTCTTAAGAAATTGATTTTTTGCTGTGTACTGCTACTTTTGAACAAAGGTAGTTTGCTTCTGACTATAGCTACTGCTTAAAAAATGTAGCGAACTATTTCGCTATTTCGCTACGCCTACGCTATATTTTTAGTTTCTCATTTTAAGAAAATATTTTCTTAAATTAAGAAAATAATTTTTCTTAAGAAATTGATTTTTTGCTGTGTACTGCTACTTTTGAACAAAGGTAGTTTGCTTCTGACTATAGCTACTGCTTAAAAAATGTAGCGAACTATTTCGCTATTTCGCTACGCCTACGCTATATTTTTTAGTTTTACTGTATTTGGAGCATCTATACTAACTCAGACTGTAATGTAGCCTATAACAAATAGACTTACGAGTAGCAACAGTAAACACAAAGCAACATTTTTGTAATCACTACAGTGCTCAGGAGTGCAAATTGACTATTGAGTATCGATTTTAAGCAAACCGTATCTCAATATCATGCTATTCTATCAAGTTGTTAACAATTTTTAAAAGTAGCGAATAGCGATTTGCTGTTTGAAAAGTAGTCAACTACTTGGCTACTTTTAGGCAAAATGTAGTTCGCTATAACTACCGGGTGTCCGAAAAAAAAGTACTCCGGTTTGATTCGTAATAACTTCTAAACAAGTAAAGCTTTTAAAGAGAAATAACTTCCATCAAATAGAGGAAGGACTAACTTAGATTTTGATATATTACTGTTGTATTTCACTTAAAAATTCACGGAGATATTAATGTTTAAAATCGGGAACATATTTCTGGATGTGTCTGAAATATGCAAAAAACAGCGTATCAAATATTAATCAAGATTTGCGGGACTGAAACATGCACTATTACGTACCAGTAAATAGTGACACTTGACAAATTGTTTATTATGAAACAAAGTATTATTATCTACAAAATACAAGCAAAAATTATTCGTCCGAAATCCGCGTGTGTTCCTAGCACGAATTATGAATACGTCAAGTTCCTTATTTCATGAGACCACACCATCGCGAAGGATCGTCATGGATCGTTCGTACAGTAGTTCTGAATTTGGGCATGCTGTCACAATGGAATTGTGAAGCTCTTCTAACTTCTGCAACGTTCTGAAATCATGTTAAGAACACCCAAACTCATTTGCCTTTTCTTAATCTTGGCAAGTTCAGAATAAACTGAGAATGAAACACAATCAAACCATACAACTCCTGATAAGAAATAACAAGCAACTCCCCAGAGACATCCAACATTTTTGGAACAAAACGTAACAAAAGAGTAGCGTTGATACTATGATGTGTATTTGCAAAAAGCAATATTATTTCCTTCATTAAAGAATAAAATTCATCCTGCTCTTACCGAGAAATAATCAGTTCTGTTTTGAACCCATAAAACATAAAAAATTAGGTTACTGAAGAAAAATTTAAGCGCCTGTCTTGCATGGTCTTTCATGTACCTTTAAGTTTGTAAAGACCTATTTACTATTAAATACTTGTATAATTTCGAACGTTCATTTTCAGGAAACAATGAGCTAAGACTTACATGTAAGATGTCTAAATCTACGCCATATCCATTACAAACCAACGACAATTCGCTGAAATACAAGTTAGCCTGATATGTCATTAAGCAAACAAACGCTGGAGTTAATATTTGATATGCCGATTTTCGCTAATTTTAGACACATCCCAAAATATGCTCCCGATTTTGAACATTAATATCTCCCTGAATTTTTAAGTAAAGTACAACTGTAATATATCAAAATCTAAGTTAGTCCTTCCTCTATTTAATGCAAGTCATTTCAGTTTGATAGCTTTACCTGTTTAGAAGTTATTGTAAATGAAACCGGAGTACTTTTTTTTGGGACACCCGGTACAGCTACTGTTTTAAAAATGTAGGCAAAAACTACTGGCTACTTGAAAATTGTAGTTCGCTACAGTAGCGAACTACAACTACTTCGCTACTACCCACTCTTGGCGTTTAGATTAGTCTAAATATTTCAAATTGAAAAGAACAGTTACGGTTGTTTCATGTGAAGAGTTTAAATTTTGGCGCTGTGCGAAAATGTAATATTTTATGGTACTGATAAGCACTGACGCTTCGTTCGGCTTTAACGGCGTAAATCATACTACATTAAAAATGCTATCTATATACCATTTCTCAATTAGGTTTCACATTTACCGCAGACACTGTCAGACACTAACGTTTTTGAGTACTGATAAGCACAGTACCTGAACATGGTGTTATTCTAGAGCGTAATTCGGAAATGGTCTGTTAGTTTTTGCTCTTAATTCAGGTGCCCACTGTACATTGCCTGATAAACACTTATTTTTATACTTTCTTTTGTTTAATTATGTTAATACAATACTAGATTCTATTAATTATAAGAAACAAAGGCTTGAGTCCAGCCGTATATTTTTAACAAACGGATACTTTAAGATAACTTCTTTTATACTCTGAAACAACAAAAGATGTTCATGGCATACGTTTTAATGCGTGTCGTGTTAATGAAGTTGTACCATTTCTCCATTCGTTCATTCCCGCATTCCCTATTTTAAAGATAGCCCTTATTTGGCGACTAAATGGTTAAAATTCACAACTCCGGAGGTGTTCCGGTGGTGTTCAGGGCTGTTTCCGACTGTTCCGTTCTATTTCGGTGGTGTTCCGGGCTGTTTCGGAGGTGTTCCGGGATGTCCCGGAGATGTTCCGGGCTGTTCCAGAGGTGTTCCGGGCTATTCCGGAGGTGTTCCAGGGAGTTCCGGCGGTGTTCCAGGTTGTTCCGGTGTTCCGGATTAGTGTTCCGTGTTTTAGTACATGCGCCGAAAATAATGGAACGAATACAGCAATATCTCGCACAAAGTCGATATATAATTTGCGCTAAAACTATCTTTTCCAGATGAAAATATTTACAATTATAATAGTAGGGCAAAGTTAGTACGTTCTACGCCAGACAAAATCTGTGTGCTTACATTAACGTTGTATTGCGCATTGGTAGGTCGAATGTGTCACTTTTCGCGTGACGAATTCGCGTGCGCCATGATGAAACAGGCTGCCATAAAACAAAACATTATGAATATATATATATATATATATATATATATATATATATATATATATATATATATATATATATATATATATATATATATATATATATATATATATTTGTATTTCTAACACGGCCCATAAACGGTAGCCAGAACAATGCGCCGTTTAATTAAATCGTAGAGGTCTGAAAAACCGGAAATCGATTCTGTAGGTCAAAGTACTCCCAGTGGCAAGGTTTTAACGTACATCGATTGGGCTATAAAATATGGCCAAGCATGAACGAGGCGCGTGCGTGCGAGTCAAAACCCGATATTTTGAAAAATTCAAAATAAATATTTCTACTCTGCGCCGTATTCAAACGAAATTTTGTACATGAAAGCGCTTGAATGCAAGACGTATTTTATTCACATTAACTCTGAACAAATTCTGAAGAGTCAGAAGATATTCAAGATTTTTTCTCGGTATGAAATTATTATTGTTTTGGTTTGTGTAATGTTGTGACGGCATTTGACCCCCGCCCCCGCAGGATTACAATGGTGCTTTTCGATTTAAAGGGGGGGGAGGTAAATGCTAGCTGAGAAATTTACAATTAGCAGCATGAGCTCCACCTTTGAGTTTACTATATGAGTAAATTCTTAAACACGTCCGAATTTATCATTATGATAAATTCGCGGTACATTTTGAATTTATCATCATAATAAATTCGCAGCACCTAACACTAACCCTAACTCTAACCCCTAACCACTAACCCCTAACCCTAACTTTTTAAACTTTTTCAATTTTTTTGAAAATATAACTTTTTAAACTTTTTTTGCTTTTTAAAACTCTTTTAAAACTTTTTTAAAACGTTTTTAAAAAGTAATTTTTTGAAAATCTTTAAAATTTGTCTAGCGTTGGTCAGATTTATTACTGAAAGTAGTTTGCATAGCCCGCTAATAGGTTAGGAGACCTTAAAATCCACCTTTGACCCAATGGCCTCATTTTCATGTTGGTTATTTACTCGTACTCCGTGCATACAATTCAAGAATAAGCTTGCGATTGGGCTTAAATGATGAACGAGAAACAAATTTGTGCAGGAAACATAGGGGATATAACCTTCATGTGCAGGTCTGCCATGCTACAAATGATGAAACGTGTAAATGAAGCCATTGGATCAAAAGTAAACTTCCCTTTAGAGAATTGTTTAGAAATACAAACTTTTGCATTCAGTTCACGTGACAAAAAGGCATCACTTTCCTTGCGATAGTAACTCCTAGTTATAGATCTGCACCATAGGTCTCCCGAAAAGGTCTTTTTTTTTAAATCTATACAATTTGCTTGCGGTTTACGACTTGTATTCTTGTCTACTGCACCATAGCACGTATGTCGTCATTTTCAGGTCAGTGTGAACGCCTGAGCAGGCGTCTTGTTTATATTAATTCAGCATCGAACAATATTAGTTCTGCAAGTGCCTTGTTATGTTGTATTAACTTATTGTACACTCCGTAATATGATAAGTTGAAATGTTCTAGTGTGTGTATTTATTTCATAATTTCCACACCGCGCGCAAGCAGAAAAGATATTACCTGCCGAGGCTGAGTCTTAAAAACGCAACCTTCGAATTACACGGTCAGACGGATTTAAGACTGATATTACGATACCATATTACGGAGTGTACAATAACACAACATAACATAACATAACACTTCAATGCTGAATTGATACAAACGAGTATGTTTATTACATTCAGTATATAGTTCATATAATTTCCAGTCTTAAATCCATCTGACCGTGTAGCTCAGTTGGTAAAGCGTCGATGTAGTAATTCGAAGGTCGCGGGTTCAAGACCATGAGCCGCGGCAGGCAATATGTTTCTGCTTACGCGCGGTCTAGAAATTATGAAGTACGTACACTCTAGAACATTTTCAACCTATATATATATTTCTAAAATTCATGAATAATTCATGAGCTAATTAGCCAATGAATTTCTTAAAATCTCGTCACATGATGACCCCTATATACCGTGATATAGATCGGTGTGTGCTGATTTAAAATTCATATATAGACCACATGCACCTTTATGATAAAGGTACATGTACCTTTATAAAGCATTCTTTAACAAAATGTTTATTAATCTGTTCCTAATAAAAACTCAAATATTCGAGAAATCAATAAATACTTTATTTTCCAAAGTTAAAGGTAATGTTACAATTTTTAAACACGGGATTAACAACCATTTCGTTTTTTATTACACACCACTTTAAACTCTTTAAACCCAACAAACTTACTTAACTAAAATGCTAAAGACGCTTCATTCATCTCCGCCAGCGATGTAGTTAATGTATGGTTTGGGCCAATATCATCAGTTTCATGACCACCATCGTCCATCTTCACTTCTTTAATTAAATTAACCTTTCTAGCAGCTCTCCAGGAATCAGAAATCGTCAAAGCCCACTTTGTCGCGTATCTTGTACTTGGCGGCATCGATCTTTCGAGCAACGTTTGCTCCTCTTCAGCAGCTCGAGCGCTTTGAAACCGACTCATTAACAAAACAAGTCAAATATGTTCAAATTTCCATTTGAAAACTCCGTTTAACGACTTGTATGACTTGATAATTAATGCAGTCATTAATTTGCTTGCTGATCAATGAAGGGAAGAATCGTAAAACAATAGAACTATTGTAGTTAGCATTTCTTATTATTTCATTGGGACCCAAAACAAAAGGTGAATTTTAGAAGTCATTTATAAACCTCGTGATTGGGCTTTATCGGTGCCTATAGCCGCTCGCCTTCGGCTCGCGCCTATATGCACCGATAAAGCCCTCTCACTCGGTTTATAAATAGTATATATATATATATATATATATATATATATATATATGTATACCGGGTGGGGCAAGTAAAAGAGCTATTACACTTAAATAAGTCACAGTATCATCCACGATGTTTAACTTAAATTTTGATATATGTCTTGTACCTTTTCATGCAATATTGACATATATATATATATATATATATATATATATATATATATATATATATATATATATATATATATATATATATATATATATATATATATGTATACCGGGTGGGGCAAGTAAAAGAGCTATTACACTTAAATAAGTCACAGTATCATCCACGATGTTTAACTTAAATTTTGATATATGTCTTGTACCTTTTCATGCAATATTGACCGAGATAACTGTGTTTAAACTTAAGCAAAAGGCCCGTATTAAAACCAATTGAATAACCATTACCATTTTCTCGCGATTGTTGTTTCAATTAGTGGGTTGGTTTGAGGAGTTCTGTTGTTATTGGCTCACACTTTGTTGAAAGAAATTTCAACACGAGAGAGTATCTCAGAATCATTCGTTACAACGTTGTACAGAGAGACATTCGTGTTCAAAATATCGATAGGGATGACACACAGCAAAAAATCATTTTCTTATTAAGAAAAAAATTTCTTAATTTAAGAAAAAAAATCTTAAAATAAGAAAACAATTTTCTTAGTAAGAAAAAATTTTCTTGAAATAAGAAATTTTTGAATCCCAAGATATCTTTTTCTTAACACAAGAAAAAAATTTCTTAATAAGAAAACATTTTCTTAAAATAAGAAAATACGATTTTCTTACTTTAAGAATATGTTCGTAAGACAAGAAATGAAATTCTTAAAATACAAAGTTATTAAATAGTAAGACATTATTACTTAAATTTTCGAAGCAAGAAAATGTAAAATCAGGCTAGCTAGTGTTATTTAATAAGAAAACATTTTCTTAAAATAAGAAAATACGATTTTCTTACTTTAAGAATATGTTCGTAAGACAAGAAATGAAATTCTTAAAATACAAAGTTATTAAATAGTAAGACATTATTACTTAAATTTTCGAAGCAAGAAAATGTAAAATCAGGCTAGCTAGTGTTATAGGAGAACTTATATCTTAACAAGACTTAGAACAACGTATATCTTATTGCGTCAGGTAAATTTGTAGTTTTTATTTCGAATTGAAGAGACTATATGACCAGCAGCTCACGGTTGATCAAACACTAAATGGTCGGCAGTACATTGACTATATAGTTAAAGTTGAATCTTCAGTAATCAGTATAAGATAGATAAACCGATGCCCAATCCCAAACCCTTCTCTAACCCTAACCTCTAACCCTAACCTTTTGAGAGTTAGACCGGCTGCCGGTAATATAGTCACTTTGTTTTTATTTCGTTTCCAAAATTTGAGCTCGTTTCAGTTTTATTGAATCGTTGAAGAGAATTTTTGCACTCCGGAATTTTTATCCAAGCAGGAATAGTTCGCGTATTCTCTAAACGCCTGGTACCTAGTTCACCTTTTAGAACGCGGAGCATCGCGGGATAGCGTCGTTTTACATTTTTGTGAAAAGTTTTATATAAATATCCATGAGCGCCTTCAAGGGCGATTTAAATGGCAAATAACGATTGGAAAAGCATCAGAAAGTCCTTAGAATGTTGTTCAGATACCACAGGTAAGAATAATTGTATATTTGACTTGTTATTTAAACAGATTCATTGCGAAATAATGTAGTGATTGTGACTGTTTACTTGAGCGAAGTGTGAAAATATTCCATTGAATGTTTGAATTTGCCGCGTTTGTTTTGCATATAAAACATGCAAATGTTGCTTTCAGGCAAGGGACGAAAGATTAAAATATAAATTCATATCTATTGTTGTGAATTCCGTACTAATTTACGCACTAATATTAACAATTTGACAATACTAAATTGCCTTTGACATTGGCAGTTTGCTAGACCTTTCAAATGTCAAGACTCAAGGCTATATAGTGATATGAAATAAGATATTATACATACGGATGTTTTTGAAGATCTGTTAGCATTTTAATACTTGAATAAGGATTGGAATTACAGGAGAATGACAGCATTTAATCTGATATTTTCAGTGTATAGATAGCTGAATAGCAGAATTGCATCCTACTTTATTGTTTACTCTGTCTAATGCCAGAGGATTTTCCTACTTGCCTTGCCGGATAACTTGGCTGCTGTATAGAATTTTAGTTTTCCCGACTTACTATGTGTACTTCACCCGGGAAACTCTGCAACCCTAGATAGAATGAATAGCCCAGGAATACATACAAATCATTAGGTATGTTTATAGCTTTCCTCTATTTCTATAAGCAGCTTATTCTTGCCTATTTTGTAATCATGTTTTTTAAACCTTTTGAATGATCCAAATTGTGTTTGTATTTTGTCATTGCGCAGCAATAATGGGGTAACTTGATTTCATATAAATAGACTGCTTTTTTGTCCTGCCTGAGTGAGTAACTCACCTTGCCGGGTAACTCGCCTACTGATGTACCGATATCCATATTGGTGTATCAGTCATCTTTGAATTTCGTGAAATGACATGGAATATCAGTATCGGCAAAGTATTGGTCTTTTATTATCAGTTATCAGAATATCGGTGAATTTCCATATATCGGTGCATCACTAATACAGTTCAAGATTGTGTTTATATGAGAAAATGCCATCCTGCTTGCCGGGACAATTTTGTTATGTTGACATTGTTTTGACAGTTGTTAAAAATAGCTTGCAGCTCGGCATCTTGAACATTCATCCTGGCCCAGCCTGCTTGTGAGTGTATATGTGGAGAAATTTTCATCCCAATAAACAACATTGTGGCATCAGAGCCAGCCTGCTTGTGGATCCATATAAACACATGATAATTTTTTCTAGATAAATATACCTAATGCAGTAAGATCTTGCTTACCGGGCTGTCCCGCTAAGCGGTCCAGCCCAGCTTCCATATAAATACATTGTACAGCTGGTTTAAAGAACCATGAACAGCAACCGGAAGTAAACTATACTGTCAGTAACTGTATGATATGGTATTGGATAAATTTTCATCCCAATAAGCAACATTGTGACATCAGAGCTAGCCTGCTTGTGGATCCATATAAACACATGATAATTTTTTCTAGATAAATATACCTAATGCAGTAAGATCTTGCTTACCGGGCTGTCCCGCCAAGCGGTCCAGCCCAGCTTCCATATAAATACATTGTACAGCTGGTTTAAAGAATCATGAACAGCAACCGGAAGTAAACTATACTGTCAGTAACTGTGTGATATGGTATTGGACAAATTATTACATTTCTTAATATTGCAGCTTTGGTGCGTGAATAAGGGATAATAGTCTACTGGGCACTGAGCAGGCTAACTGGGCACTTGATAACTGAATCCAGGACATCTGTATCTGCCTACAGCCATGTCTCTGCTTAATAAAATTTATATAAAACATATGTAGTTTAATACTCCCTCATTCGTCTTCTACCAATATGAACAGGTGATTGGCCGATTATAACATTAAACAATAAACCCTTTGTATTAGATAAGAATGATATTATATTATAAATAGTATTAAATTAATTATATTAATGAATTATATTATAAATTAATTATATTATAAATAATAAGTCATAAAATTAATACTCGTCTGTCTTTTTAACATAGACAGATTTTCATATTTTTTACTGTGGTGCATGGTGCCAGAAATTTTAGGGGGGTGGAGCCGTGAGCAGGTGACTGAAGCATCACAAAGTGTTACCATACCCCAGTAAGGTCTATATTCTAGAGGTGGAGCACTAGAGATGTGAGGGGGAGTCTAGAGAGCAGAAAACAAAGTATCCCTGGAGAAATTTAAAAAAATCATGATTCCTAGCTTTGAAAAAGTTTTTTGAAGTGGTCATATCAATGGATTTGGCATGTCCGATTGTCTGATGAGACTTGGGAGTGTTAAACGTAAAATGAACCTAATAGGCCAATACACAATATGCTTTTACCAGTTTTATAAAGTCATTGACATTGTGTCGTTTGAATCCGAATACATTTTATGATGCAACTCCGATGTAAATAATAATTGGGGCATAAAGATTAAATCTAGGCAAGTCTATTTCCTAAAAGAATTAAAAACTAAAAATAATGTTCATAAAAATCCAAATGTTCCTTCCGAGCAAGCTATTTGCATGAGAAGGCACTGCAAACTCTATTCAGGGGAGATAATAGTGTTTCAAAACTTTACAATTGCTCCAATAAACCAGTGAATGCACTGTCTTTTTCTATTTGAGTGTACTCCTACGTTTATTTTATATCATCAACACTCTGCATGTTGGAGTGGATTATTGTGCCAAATAAGAAAATTCATTTTAAGAAAAATTTCTTGTTTTGAGAAATTATTTTCTTAAAATAAGAAATTATTTTCTTATTTTAAGAAAATTTTCTTATTTCAAGAATTTTTTTTCTTGGGAGAATAACAAGAAAATTTTCTTAATAAGAAAATTCTTTTTAAGAAAAATTTCTTGTTTTGAGAAATTATTTTCTTAAAATAAGAAATTATTTTCTTATTTTAAGAAAATTTTCTTATTTCAAGAATTTTTTTTCTTGGGAGAATAACAAGAAAATTTTCTTAATAAGAAAATTCTTTTTAAGACAAATTTCTTGATTTGAGAAAATATTTTCTTAAAATGAGAAAATATTTTCTCAATTTAGGAATTTCTCTCAAGAAAATTTTCTTAATAAGAAAAATTTTCTTAAGAAAATTTTCTTATTAAGAAAATTTTCTTGTTATTCTCCCAAGAAAATATTTTCTTATTTCAAGAAAATTTTCTTAAAACAAGTTGTTTTTTTCTTAAAATAAGAAAATGATTTTTTGCTGTGCATGTGGTGGCAGCAAGATGAAGCTCCTTCTCATACCAGCAATGCAATACCTTCGAAAACAATTCCCTGGCTGAGTTATGAGTAAATGTGACGATTGGCCTTTGCCATCGCTCCCCTGATCTAACAGTATGCATTTTTTTTTATTTGGGGCTATTTGAAACATAAAATCTGGAATGTGCCACATGATCAGCAACCACACAATTTGAGTATATATTAATATTTAACAAGCCATTTTTAGTTAATTTCGTCAGTTCCAAGAATGTTTACTCCTGTTTAAATGCATGTATCTTTTTCAATATGGCATCGAAATGTGCATGGCATATATGAATATTTAAGTTTGATATTGCTGAATGCCACTAAACTTGTTTTAGTGTCATTGCTCTTTTAGTTTTGCTTTTGCAGCAATTCAAACAGTCGTACTTTTTTTTTCCCCACCCAGTATATATATATATATATATATATATATATATATATATATATATATATATATATATATATATATATATATATATATATATATATATATATATATATATATATATATATATATATTGTCGAGGAAAACTAGAACGACAATACAAAACGAAAGACAAAATATGATCTAAGTTTGTTTAAACAAGTTTTTCAAGAAGTTCAGAATACCGACGAGGATGTGGAGACAATAGAGCCAATAAGATTGGATTTGTACATGTTCGAGTTTTTTGCTGCTGTATGAAAGGCAGACGGCAGCGAGTACGAGCCCTTGTCATTGCGAAGTATATTTGCTTCTTTTAACCGGCACTTAAAAGAAAAATATTATCCTGAACAGATAATAGAATCACCTTGCTTTAATAAGACAAGAAAATCCCTTAAAGCGAAACAAAAAGAGCTTAAAAGCCTTGGTAAAGGAAGCAAACCGAATGCTGCCCGCTCATTGTCTGACGAAGAAGTCGCTTTATTGTACGAGAGGGGGGAATTTGGAACGCACAGTGCCCGGACACTTGTCAACATGCTTTGGTGGAGCAACACCGCACATTTCGGGTTGCGAGGCTGCCGAGAAAATCGAGATCTTCGCTGGGGAGACATATGCCTTAGAATGGATACTTCTGGTTCTGGCCTCGAGTTTCTCGAATATACTGAGCGCCAGACGAAAACAAGATCTGGAGAAAATCTCCGTGACTTACTGTACGAAAGGTAAAGCCCACCATGTGGCCATGTAATGATCGGAAGGGTGACCCCATTTTAGCCTACAAGAGGTTTGCAGAAAAGCGACCACCAGAGGCATGCACCTCTGATTCACCATTCTACCTTGGGATTGATCACACCAAACATCCAATATCTGGTTTACCAAACAATCAATGGGCAAGAACACCATCAACAATCTATTGAAAAATATGTGTAGAAATGCTGGAATACGAGATGAAGAACAAAAATTCTCTAACCACTCAGCAAGGAAAGAACATTAATAATTCAAGCACGTTAGGTGAAAGAACAGCCCGAAAATAATAAAACACGCACCAAATCATTGTGGGAGAATGGGTTCAGGGTGAAGTGAACCAATTATATACATTATACTCTCAAACTCTGGTCAACCCAAAGACTCATTAAGCCTTATGTTTTCATCCCGCAGGCGTATATATAAGACCTGCTAGGAGAGACTGAATG
>CACRXK020005992.1:5054-26366 GCA_902702795.2 Paramuricea clavata
CCCCCCCCCCCCCCCCCATATTGATTTATTTCCGACGGTCTTGTTTGTTGCATATTATCCGGCTATCCATTTCTGCCAAATGTCGAAGAAATTCTGACAAAACAGTATATATGATAATTTAGTTTGCCACAAAAAAATTACAAGAACCAAAAATTATATATATACAAAAATAATTGTGGCGAGAAAACCCAAATAGAAACCATAAGGTTTGTATACATTGGGCTACCTCTTTGATTTGAGATTAAATAATAATGTGCATGATACTAGGGCAAAGACGGATATTCGAATAAGAATGGATTGAGGTTCTAAATATTGAAGTTATATGTAACGAGAAAAAAGAAACATGCAATGTAAAACTCATCAATGAGTATTGTAAACCTGATGTAAACATCTATATGATCTATTAACCCACCAACACGTAAAAATGATAATTATGATCTCTCGATTGATGCCCATGCACCTCAACCATCTTAATATATAGTCATATAGTCATAATATCATCATTTCACTTACAAGTCGGTATTCCACTTATTTTTAGATGAGCTGAAAGAACTCCAAGCAGTACTTGTAAGCATAAATTTTAAAAATTTTAAATATTTCATACAATGCTTGTGATGTTACTCTGAGTGAATATCCACACCGGGCAAGGCTTGAAAAATATGCCTGGCCACGGTGGGAATCGAACCTACGACCTTTGGAATACTAGCCCAATGCTCTGCCAACTGACGGCTACGCGGTCGAGTCAGGTCGATTCGAGTAAGTGATATTTCGGAACTGAGTGTAGCTCCTTCGATAACGATGTAATCTAGTAATCATGAATTTTTTCTGTGTTGGTGTTATGTACTCATGTGAATATGATGTTTGTGATGTTACTCTGACTCTGAGTGTATATCCACACTGGGCAAGCTTGAAAAATATGCCTGACCACGGTGGGAATCGAACCTACGACCTTTGGAATACTAGCCCACTTCGGCCACTCGAACCGACCTGACCGCGTAGCTCAGTTGGCAGAGCATTGGGCTAATGGGCTAGTATTCCAAAGGTCGTAGGTTCGATTCCCACCGTGGCCAGGCATATTTTTCAAGCTTGCCCGGTGTGGATAATTTATACACTCAGAGTAACATCACAAGCATCATATTCACTGAGTATACATTACACCAACACAGAAAAAATTTATTTCATACAATTTTCAAAATTTTACCCAAAATGTATATTTAAATTAATGAAGTATATATACGCATACATGCAGGCTCATCAAAATTATGCACGATTGCAAGGCTTCAGTCAACCACGAGATTGGGATTCAGTCGTTCAGACGGATTGGATTTTAGCCACCGAACTGATTTTTATCGAAGTTACCAACTATAATAAAATGAGCCTTATTTTTTTCATTTTCCATTTCAAGTACGTTAACAATTCGCGTTTAATTTGTATCGATAGTAACAAAGGCTCATGCACCAAGTCGGCTCGCCATTGCACATAAGCATGTACGTAATCTCAACAACTGCAGTCCTTCATAGTTCAGCAATATTTTGAATAAGTAATGCTTTACATTTAAAGAGACCCGAAGAAGAATTGAAAGAGCTTAAAGATGAGATTAACCAGAGAGATGATGAAGTGAAACAATTACAGAAAGAGAGTACGTACAGTTTCGTACAGTTAACAATTTTAGTTGTACCCAGGGACGCCGAGAGGTTGCGCGGGACCCGGGGCAAAACTTCCCCAGGCGGCCCTATGACTTCAGAATTGTAAAACTGGAGAAGCGGTGCTTCACAATATATTACGCTTTATTGCATATTATCCAGACTAACACAGCTAGGCTTCACAATATATTACACATTATTGCGTATTATCCAGACTAACACAGCTAGGATGTATATTCACAGTTAATTTTGTATCAAGATTCCTGTGGCAAATTAAGTGCCTGCCTCCCTCATCTCGGCGGGCCAGGCTCTTCCATTTTCATTTTATATTGATTGTATAAATATTCCTTTTAGGAAAGATCTCAAAATCATCTCTGCAAAACCTAGAAAAAATGTTGAAACAGAAGTCATCGGAGATAATAATGCTACGACAACAGCTGGAGACGTCTGTTTGTAATGTCTGTAGGTCAAAAAAGATGAGAGAGGTAGGTCTTCCACCATAAGTCTAACAAATTACCCTTGTGACCCTATACATATCGGCCATAAACCTTCATTGGCCACTGGGCGATCACAAAGAATCGTTAATTTTCAAGTCGGAAGCGCCCTCCATAACAGGCAGGCTGCGTACATATAAATATAATCAACTGATATAAAACACACCTGTACGTGTTATGTTATTTTAACCGCGAACACGGCCAACCAGCCAAACAATGCACGAGTGTAATGATAAAACACTATTTGATGTTTACTTCATGTTAGGGACAACATAACGCCGAGCCTGAAAAAACTACAGCAGGCGACTATCTTGAACAATTCCATGAATCAATGATGAAATTATCATATGGACGTTATGGAACAAGATTTCAGAGCAGATCAAATCGGAGATTTACGAACACGCAAGATAATTTGGATATCAGTACATGTGTTCCAGTCTTAGTGGAATTACTGAAAGAAAAAGACCTGGAGATTGTAAAATTACGAAACGAAATTGACCAGGTTGGTAGCAGTGAGCTCCATAGGCTGGAGCGAGAACTCAAGCCAAAGATGGAGCAACCTCGTACCCAGGGCTTCTGCGCCTATTAATAAGCGGTTGTTAATAGTACGAGGTTGAAGATGGAGCTATTGGACGTCAGTTTCAGTCCCTTTCTATTGCTTCTGTCTGCGCGATTTGCAAGGAGTGTGCCAAAATTTTGTCTTTTGACTTCGATTTAAAGAATAATATACTGAGGGCCCCCTATACTTTTTGCGTGAAGCGTGAAGGGCTTGTTTTACTTAGCCGTGAAACGTGATCAGGCCCCCTATACTTTTTGCGTGAAGCGTGAAGCGCTTATTTTACTTAGCCGTGAAACGTGATCGATGATTTTCTTAATCCGTTACTCGTGAAAAGGCAAAATATTTTTACGTGAAAGCATATTGTGAAGAGGTATAGGGGACCCTCTATACTATGATTTTATGAACTGATAACTTCATTAGCGATACGGTCTGTTAGAAAAAACTGGAATTAGCTGGGGAAACATGGTATTAAAACTGCTTACGACTTCATAGGTCATAGCTATTGGACGTCAATTCCGCCATCTTGGCTTTATTTTTCGTATATAGACCGAATTACAGATATATATATATATATATATATATATATATATATATATATATATATATATATATATATATATATATATATATATATATATATATATATATATATATATAGAGCTAACGCCTGACTGATTGGTAGTTATCACTATTGACCACTTGTGGTTGAACTTAAAATGAGTTCGTGGCTCGTGCATGATATCTGGAGGACAGCTAGCTGAAATAAACACAGCATAGGAAATAATGAACTTATTTACACAGCTACTCAGCATAGGAAATAATGAACTTCAGTTGCTTTCGCTATAAGTGAATTTGTGCTACGGGTCAATAAAGAAGCATAGGTTCAGGCATTAATGCTATATAGCATGGTTAGATGGTAATACAGGGCAAAGACTTATCTGATGCTGTACATAATTATACTGTGGCTATACCATATGTACTATTTAAAACACGAGCAGGAGTGCTTTATCAGATCTGAAAACACGAGAGCGCAGTTATGTGTCACTCGAGCCTGTGTTTTATATTTGGTAAAGCAAGGACTGCGAGCATGGACCGTTGTTGTTTTAAATGGCTTATAAAAAATGACGACCCATCTATAACGAAATTATGGAATTGTCAAATATGTAGTAATTTTCCATTATAACCACTCAAAGTGATAACATAGTATTCAGTGGCGTAGCCAGCCCGACAATTTAGTCCCGCTATGCAAATTCAAAATTATTATCATTATTCATTTCTTTAGAGTTAATTGTTTTCAGTTTTCACAGTCGAAAATATTTGCATAGCGGGACTAAATCGTCGGGCTGGCTACGCTACTGATAGTATTCAAACTTCTATCACTATTTTTCTCAGGAAATGTCGAGATTATCGGAAATAACCGACAACAGGTGGTCATCAAATACTGTTGGGTAAGGTTATGTATTAAAATTCTTAATAAATCATTTACAAACAATGTCACACCATCTAGATGACCTAATATTTTGAACCAAATGCAAATAAAGATCTAATTAACCCTCGCGCAGATAGACCACCATACATTTCACTAGCGGATTGGTATTATCATATATATAGGCGTACGAAACAGCGGGGGGGGGCAAGACCCCCCCCCGAAAAAAACAACTTTGGAAACTATGGAAATTCGGGCAAATGCTAGGAAAATTCAAGAAACCTGGGGCAGATTTATCAGAAATTCAGGTTATTTCATTACAATCCTCCATACACATCACGGGCAAACTTTCAACTGCCCCCCTCCCCCAGAAAGCATCAGCCCCAAACGCCTATGGGTATTATGCAAGCTGATTGCATTTTAGTTTTATTAATTTCTTTTATTTTTACATACGTTCTGAAAACAACAGCGGAAGATTACCTAAATATAGACATTCCAGACAAAGATATTCAGATTTGGAAACAGAGTAAGTATAGTGCTGGGTTTGGTGGATAATCCAAGTGAGCATATATATATATACAGATTATACACAATTTAAGTTAAATAAGACCTAACTAATATATACAGAATTTAAGAGAGTAAGTATTATTCTCCAGCTCATACCATACCATACTCTTAAACCATACTATTATTAATACAGAGAGTAAGTATAATACTCTTGCATATTTTTAAGTGTGACAACGTACTAATTAATAATTTCGAAATAGGCGAAGGAAACGGAATTGGGCGCAAATTGCCCTCTTAGTTAAAAGATAAAATTTAAATAAAATTCGGATTTTGAAAGAGATCTAATTTTTAATCATTTCCTGGGATTTTTATAATTAGAGCCGTCTTATGGGATTAGCCGAATTCATATTAGAGACGGGAAACTCGTCTTAGACGGGAAACTCTTCTCAGACGGGAAACTCGTCTAATATGAATCCGGGCGCAGACGAGTTTCCCGTCTGAACTTTCCCGTCTAACAGACGGGAAAGTTAGACGGGAATCTCGTCTAGACGGGAAACTCGTCTTAAATTCGAATTTACCCGTCCCTAAATTCATACTCAGACGGGTTTTCGCAGACGAGTTTCCCGTCTAAGACGAGTTTCCCGTCCCTAATATGAATTCGGCTAATGTTTGGACTTTGGGATTATACGGATGTTTCAAATTTTGGCAGGATAGTTTCAGGATTCTTTGGAGCTTTGCATTGTACATGTATGAATGCACTATAAATGATTTATACATTTTCCTTTCATTAGAATAAGATCGCTACATGTTAAATTGGCTGAAAAAGATGCACAGATTAAGATACTTCAGTGTAAATATGGTGAAAGCAACCTGGATTCAAACGCCTTGTCAACGCCTTTTAGAGTTCCTTCGTTTACAAGTCAATCATCAGTGTCCTCGTACCAGGACTCTGGTATCATGGCCGCGTCAGATGGTCATTTCGATGAAGCCACATATCAGCATACAAAAGGTAAAATATACGAGTATAGATTTTCTCCAAAATTCTCTAATCCAATACAGTGCGAAACTCACGACGTAGGGCGCAAGGGCAGGCGAAAAATACAGAGACTGTCAATATTGAACTCGGACTATAATGCCGAAATACGTAGTTTTTTTTCCTTTCAAGGGTATTTTAAAAATCTTTCAGTTTTATGATCTATCCAATTTTATTTCCTTATTTTCAATTTAGTTTTATTCTGTTCAGAAGTAAATTATTCAGTTTTATATTCAGTTAAGAAAAGACAAATGTGGCTACCGTTGTTTACATCGTAGGCCCACCTACTATAACTCCCATACCTAGATATACCACAGATCTAGTTTACAGAATTATAAAATAGAGCAAAGGTAACTATAAGCATTAGAATTATGTGAAAGAGTTATTCACTCATGTAGACAAATCTAAAGCTTACTAATTACCATTGTTCTATTTTACGCTTCTGTAAACCATGCACCCTCGGACGCTACGCCATGTTATTTGCATTGTAGTGGATCAGAGAAAGAGAGACTTGGCGCAAATGCTGTAAATCTACCACGAGTACAATTACTGTGCGACAGACATTTGCATGTATATACTACATGCAGGAAGTTGAAAAATACTTTCAAGCTTTTCTGTACTTCGTTTTAAATTCCCCACATTCCAAACAACGTAATGGATCCTTACGCCTTTTTGTATATAGACGATGGAAATCCTGAAAGATATTCACTTCGTCTTCAGGAATCAGATTATGACGAAATAAATGGACGTCAGTTTACTAAACAGGTAGATATTCAACATATTTCATTGAGTGACCTCGAGCTTAATCTCCCTATAAAAACCACCTCCTTCCTCCTTTTTTAGCTGGCGTTACAATTTGTTTGAAATTTTATTTTAGGAAAAAGAAGAAACAGTTTTAAACGATCATTGTTGGTTTGTGTGACTACAGATGAAGCAAAAGGGGAGGAAAACTGGAATTCTGAGATAATTGGTTCCTGTATAAATCGGCGTGTTAATGGTTCTCTGTAAGCTATAAAAGTAATTTGAAGAAGTAATTTGCAATAAAATTACCAAAAACAATCAACTGTAGAGTGGTTGCCAATTCTTCTAATCACGTTGATTAGACAGAATTGAAAACGGTTGCCAACTAAAGATATGATGCATGTATGCACTGAAAATAATGATTTAGTCAACCATGTTGCATGCATCTGTCTTTAACAGTTCGATTGGTAATATATGCCTGACTTGTTTATATTGTTCATTTTGACATGTGTAAAAAGCAGTTAGAAATTTTAAATACATGGTTAATTATATAATTACATTTGTAACCATGCAGTCTGCAGTTTCTATGAGCTAACAAGGTCATTGCATGCATTTGTAAAAACATTTTTCTCTAAAAGTTCAGCTACCCATTTCCCATAACCATCATTCTCAATAATAAGGATTTTGAGGTGAAACTGTGAGTGTGAAACTTTAAGCGACCTGAACTTTCTTCATGTCCGTTGTTCATATGTGTCCGTTGTACAGAGAGGGTGGTAAAGGACAGAGATCTACACAGCGTTTGTCAGTAGAGGTGATCCACTATATCAAAACATTTATGAATATTCAATTAAGTACTATAACTATTCAGCTATATACACTTTGTGACTAATTAATGTTAATAAAGATGAGCTAAGTGAAAAAGTAAACTTAGTCTTCATTGGGACTACATGCAAAGGTATAATACAATGGTGACCTGACATGGGATGCTTGAGAGTCGTATCACATGACCTCATTTCATTTCTAAATTTGATCATGATACACAAGTAACCTATATATACACAATTTTTGGGAAACATAAGACAAGTACTGACGCAGTACTAAAATTGTTTCATCTCATATTGTTATCGTTCTATCAGTCCATGTACATGCACTATTAGTCTATGCACGCGGTGATTGCTGTTGAATTTACAAATAATGATTTTCAATTTGGTAGATCTTAATTAAAATTGTTTGCCAAAAGAATACAGGTTTCTGCACTATGTTACAAAGCTAGGAATTTCATTTCAATAAATCTTTATATTCTACGTAGCCTTTGTTTTTAAAATTCTGCAGAAGCCATGGCCCGTATTGTACTTCTTTCTCATCCTGGATTTCATCTGGGTCGACAATATTTCTGTTGATATTCACATCAAAACGAGGTTCAAGGAAATACGGAACAGACTGTCGATGACGTCCCATGTCAACCACCCGATGTCTGGTAGCTTTCAAGTGTCTTCCTGTCACTTCCGACAAGACATCACCAATATTGAGAACCAATGAGTTGCTTCGTACTGGTACATCTAGCCATTGCTCGTTTTCATCTTGAATTTGCAATCCGGGATAATCAAACGTTGCAAGTAACGTTATAAACGGTGTGTCAGTGTGACCTCCACAGTGGAGTATGTATTCACCATCACGAGCGCAATCAGGGATAGGTTGTGGACGGATAGGGTAGTTGACAATGCGAAGAGTTGATAATGGATAGGGAGAAAACATATTGTCAAACCAGCTTTCATCTGCACCAAAACCACGTGCAATTAAACGGCTCACTTCCAGTGCTGTGTTGTGCATCAACAAGTAATGATTATAAACAACACTTCTAAACCACTTGGTTTCTTCTTCTCCTGCGGACGGCCAACGATTTGGTTCATACAATGGGAATCCAATTCGAGAACATTCTTCATCGTTTAATTCCTCGGTTATTTCATAACCTTCCTTGTAATTCGAGTCTTGTGCATCTGCTG
Organism: Paramuricea clavata; assembly: GCA_902702795.2. Lineage (NCBI taxonomy): Eukaryota > Metazoa > Cnidaria > Anthozoa > Malacalcyonacea > Plexauridae > Paramuricea > Paramuricea clavata. The sequence goes on from CACRXK020005992.1 coordinate 13,461, forward strand.
GGAAATATCCTCGATATATATTCTTGTTTTGGGGATTGAAACTCTTGGTTGCCAAAGAATATTTGCTGCTCTCTGGTAAATTGTAGAACCATTTTGCAGCTTGCTCGATCGTTTCACGATCAAAACCAGCAACATTATCAAGGAAGAGAAAACCCACAGTTTGAAGTGCATCAACAATTTCTTTGGCAAGTTTATCTCGAGACTCACTTGGATTAGAAAAATCAATTACTGGAATTCTGGCAGGTTGTGCCATTGCATTAATTCGATCAATACTGAAAAAAAGATAATTGCACATATTCACACCACAATTTTAAAATAGCGAGCTTCGAAACAAAACTTAAAATAGAGGTCAAGTGGGAGATTGTCACTATCCAATTTAGCATTTACACTCGAAATTTGAATCTACAAAATCATGATCAATCAAGTGGCATGTACTCATTTTCTTCATGCATATACATGTATGGGTTAGGATAAAATGCGGAAGCGGAAGCGGATGCGGAACGGATGGGGTTAAAATGCAGAACGGAACGGATGGGGTTAAAATGCGGAACGGAACGGATATGGGGTTAAAACGCGGAACGGAACGGATATGGGGTTAAAATGCGGAACGGAACGGATATGGGTTTTAAATTAAGTTTTAACCTCATATTCGTTCCGTTTCGCATTTTAACCCCATGTCCGTTCCGTTCCGTTCCGCATTTTAACCCCATATCCGTTCCGTTCCGTATTTTAACCCCATCCGTTCCGTTCCGCATTTTAACCCCATCCGTTCCGCATTTTAACCCCATCCGTTCCGTTTCGCATCCGTTCCGTTCCGCATCCGCTTCCGCATTTTAACCTAACCCATATATGTATACAGTAGAATATTATATAGTTAATAGCTATATCGGAAAATGTATAGCTTTCCCAGTTTCCCTTTGAGTCTTTTTCATAGAACAAACAACTACAATAATTGAACTCGCGGTCATTAACTTTGACGGCGCATGTACGCAACTGACATTGTCCATACTCCATAGTAACCACTCTTTCTTGAGAAATATGTAATTTTAATTTGCATCATCATTTTCAAAAGTGATTCAATGCATATAGTATGTTATCCACTTTATAGTCTTTACTCAGGTGCCATCCCTTGTTGACTTTCAGCGCTCCAAATGCTTCGAAAAAGACGAAAAGCTGTCCAAGTCTTAGTGCTATTATTTCTTCTAGGTTATAGTACATTTTTAATGGCAGACGGTAAGCATCGTAAAATTATATTTTTTGATAAGCAATATAGCGAAGTATTATACAACAAAGGAAGACATAGAGGAAGTTTATATTTTAATTTGTTATGGTCATGCATGTGGAAACAAAATATCTCGATTTATCACTGATCAGTATTATAGCATGAGCATTTATCATCAGTATTATAGCATTCCGTGCGGGCGAGCAGATTTTTTAATCTTAGTTTAGTCTTTACCGAATCACATATTTACATTTAAATTAATATAGGTACACGAATGAATTTCCGCCATTTTCCGACGAACGTTCGCCGTGCTGTTTACCTGCTTGTATAGAAAATCGTAACAGAGTATAAAATAACAAATTTGCAAAAGTGGTTTTACAAAATAAAATTTAGCTGCTGGTTGGATTATAACTATACACCGTTCGATGTCACGAAAAGGTGGGATTGTCGCGTGCTTTGTGATTGATAAAAGACTGCTGAAAACACTATTTTTTAGCCTACTAATTAATAAAATGTAAAGAAATCCATGGCCATGGGGCAGAAAAAAACAAATGTGGGAGCTGATGATAAACCGGGATACTTTTTACATGGCCCATAATATAATTTTAAATAAAATTCCGGAAATCATGCAGGAAAGCCTGAACTCTGATGAATTTAAATAACTTATCCATGCACGTTTGTAGAATATGTTGATACTGAGTTAAGACTGCGATTCATTCAGTTTATTTTTTTTTAGAAAAATTTAAATCCTAAAGTCGATAAAACAGTCTAAGCATACTGAGCATGCATTTTCGGACTAAAAAGAAATCTTCATCACTCAATACTCGCATAGGCACAGAGCTGGTGCGTCAATGTGTTAGCTACAAATTCCGCTTACCGAATTGTCCTGCTAACCCTTAAAATGGGAACCAGCTTCCTACTGCTTTTGGTTATTAAGCTAAACAATGTGAGGAATTTCATAATTAGGTTAGTATTCGCTTACAACACCCATGCCAAAGCAGTGAAAGTGCTAGCTAGTATATGAAAATAGCAACAATTTAATATATATGTCATTAACTATAACTTTCTTACGCAAAATTATAGTGTTCAATGAAACTTGCAGTTGGCATGAAAGATTGAAAAGGGGATTATTTACTTCCAGTTCCACAGACCACAACAAGGAGCAGCCACTGCAGCGTGTTGTAAATTCACAAATGAATATCCACTCCAGTAATCATTTAAAGATCAGTGAAAAATTGACTGTTTTGGGTGAACCAAGGCAAAGTAAAGGTTTGCAAGCTTTATTTATGTTTACAAAATTAACATACATTTGTTTATATAAGGAACGCCTGCTGGGGTGCAAAGCATCTAGCCAGTGCGCAATAGCAAATATATGAAGGAAGACAATTCATGATGTTTGGGTAAATGAAAAACACTATTAAAGCTACAGGATGGTATGTATGTGTCGTATGTGGGCCATGCAGGAGAAGTTCCTTGCATAGACTACTAAACTGGGTGAACGGGGGATGGGTAGGGAACTGGGGAGGTGCCAATAAATGACAAGAACCCATTTCAAGATGGAACCCTTCCCTCGAGTTTGCACTTTTACAGGCTCTTTTCAAGTTCGGGCCCTAGGAATAATGGTTGCAGTAATTGTGCTAGTAAAACTGGTACATTGTGCTACTGGCAATGCTCAGTTTTTGTCTAACTGCTCCAATTATGCTGGTTTACCAAATTTTGGCTAGTTTTTATTGAATTAGCTTTTATTGAATTACAAAATACTCCAACTATATTGTTAGCGGAAGCAAGTTTCTAACTTTTAAATGACAATTTCTTTGTCCTGAAATGTTCTTAACTTTGATAACACAACATGCTCACGAATCAGTCATTGTCCTCAAAATATTCAATGCTCTGATTTAGCATTGCATGTAGTTCGTTCTTCTAACGTTCTGGTCGGATCACTATCAGAAATATCAGTCAGTTGCCTTCCTTGTATGACAGGTAAGTTTTCTTCGGCGTGGCTGACGCCATTGATTTGTGATGGGATAGGATGTGTTTACCAGTGGGGTTCACTCGTCAGCGGTTCCTCACACAAAAATACGGAAAAAGTCACGGTTCCGGAATTTACGGAAAATTGGAAACCTCTGCAGAGGAGAGAGGTCATATGCATATTCTAATTCTTCCAGTCTCAGATACTTGTTATTACTTATTATAATTCAACCGCAATTTATCCCGACGCATTGGCTTATTTCAAATGGATAATGTGGATTTCGTAATGCACAAACAAGTAATATGTTAATATGGCCCATTTAGTACACTGTTACTAGGAAATAGAGCGTTTCCACATGACGTCACAGCCACCATGTTGGTGTTCCAATTCAAAATAATTTTAATTTATAGATTCTTTTGTCTGGAACACCAACTCATGGCCGCCATGGCTTCTTTTTTTGTTGAGTTGGTCCCTGGGAAATTAGTGCAAACGCTCTATAGACCTATCGCGAAACCCGAAAGTTTTTACCGCACTTCCGGTTTTGATTTCCGATTTAGTCCCGCTATGCGAATTCAAAATTATTATCATTATTCATTTCTTTAGAAATTGATTGTTTTCACAGTTAATTAATGAACACGAAAATATTTGCAAGCGCGACTAAATCGTCGCGCTGGCTGCGCTACTGACTACAAGTTGTTTTATTTGAAACTTTGGTTGCAATAATTCACTTCTTTGTGAATACTACATTAGAAACCTTGTGAAACAACAGGTGTTCAAAACCGGAAGTGCGGCAAAATCCGGCATTTGGGGTTTTCGCGATAGATCATAGCCTGAGTTTCACGCCATCGGCAGGCTGCTCCATTTACTGTTCTAGAACATTTGGAACACTGTGCTGGAACGATATAAAATGGAGTGCACATGGTGTTCTGGAACAGTGTTGAGTTTGGTATATGCGTGCAACCATGCATTACTTAGCCTGCGAACAGGCTCTCAATTCAGCTTGAGAGCCTGTTCGCAGGCTAGTTAGGAATGTTTTACCCTAGCATGTGATATCAAATTTCATCTAACTGCAATCTATTTTCATATTTCTTGGAATGACATTTCATTTTTACTTTCAATCCTGGAATTCAAGCCTGTTCGCCGGCTATGCATTACTATATTAATTAGTTATTCGCATAATAAAGCATATGATTCGCTGTTATTTCAGGGTTGGTAGTTTTGCTGAATAATTAGGCCAAACACCGTCACACTAGGCCTTTGTTTTCTTTGTCTTAGCCTTTTGTTTTCTTTGTTTTCTAAACGGCACTAATGACGATTTGGCCTAATTATTCATCTAACTTACCAACCCTGTGTTATTTGTACATCTACGTATGCTTTTGCAACGTTTTTACTGGTTGATTTTGCCCAATCCTGGCGTTCAAATAGGATATAATAAGTAAATATAGCGGTTAACCATTCAAAATGACGCTCTATACAGTGTGCACTCATGGTGTGCACTCAGAGGTGTGCACTGGATACACAAAATATGTCGCCTCCATTTCCAATCACGTGGAAATAGGCAGTGTCACGTGTCTGTTCTGGCTGCTCCTACAAGCTGCTCCATTTACTGTTCGGAGTACTCCGGATTTTCGGAACACTAATGGAATGGAACAGAAGGCAATCACATGACTGTTCTGAACTGTTCTGACTACCTCGATTTTCGAGTAGGGGCAGCCAGAACTGACACGTACTGCCTATTTTCACGTGATTGGAAATGGAGGAGACATATTTTGTGTATCCAATGCACACTGTATAGAGCCAGGGACGCCGGAACTGGGGGGGGCAGGAGGGGCAGCCGGCCCCGTTGCCCTTTACCAGGAGGGGCAAGGGGGGCAAAGGTGCCCTTTCAATTTAAAAGATTGTCTTGGCGAAATAGCGAATTGTCAGAAATTTTAATGCAATTCTTTTACGAATTTGCTTCAAAAAACGCAAGAAATACAGTCATCGAGCTTCAAGAATAGCACAATCGCCTGGCGGAGAACCCTCACACCCCTATCATCCAATAAATAGAAAACATGATTAGGCGAAGTTCAACTCCCAATGTTTTGTAAACATCTCTTAGTATATATCAACCCAAAAGTGCCCTTTCACGAAAATCTGCCCCCCTTGCCTTCACATCGTTCCGGCGTCCCTGTATAGAGCGTTATTTTCAGTGGCGTAGCCAGCCCGACAATTTAGTCATGCTATGCAAATATCACATCATCATTATTCATTTCTTTAGAAATCGATTGTTTTCACGGTCTATGAACACGGAAATATTTGCTTAGCATGACCAAATTTCTGTAAACACGAAGCTCTAGGAAGATGTTCTGTGACTGGTTGACTATGACAATGACAAAAGACGTAATTGGCTTACATGAACAAAAGGAATATTGTTCTTGCTTCGTTCTTTAGAAAATCCATTCTATAGCTTATTCTTTTGTCATTGTCATAATCAACCAATCACAGAACATCTTCCTAGAGCTTCGTGCCGACCCACAAATTTTCGGGCTGGCTACGCCACTGGTTATTTTGAAGGGTTAACCGCTATATATCGACATATACTTATTATATGCTATTTGAACGCCAGGGTTGGGTAAAATCAACGAGTAAAGACGTTGCAAAAGCATACTTAGATATACAAATAACAGCGAATTATTATACGCGAATTATTATGCGAATAACTAATGATATAGTAATGCATGGTCGCACGCATATATAATAAACTAAACACTGTTCCAGAACACCGTGTGCACTCCATTTTATATCGTTCCAGAATAGTGTTCTGGAACAGTAAATGGAGCCGCCTGCTACTCGAAAATCGGGGCAGTCAGAACAGTTCAGAACAGTCATGTGACTCTCTTTTGTTTCATTCCATTAGTGTTCCGAAAATCCGGAGTACTCCGAACAGTAAATGGAGCAGCTTGCAGGCCCCTCTCTCCTCCGCAGAGCTTCCTTAAGTATAAAAGTGAGTGCGCGAGGAGTGATGGGAAGATATCGCTCTTGTTCCCATCACTTCCTGCACGCTACCTTTTCCTGGTGCAGAGGAAAGAGATCAGGCTCTGTTTTCCCTTCCTTAAAATGCATAAAGATCACATTGTTCACAAAGTATAACAAGATAATATTCGGATAATATTCATCTTTGTGGGGCAAAATATGCCCGTATATGGAAAGCCATAGCTGTCTTAAGTGATCAAACGGCATTTTGTTGGGTGCTTTTCGCATTATACGCGGTGCTTTCACCATTATACGCGGTGGTTCTAGCATTATACGCGGTGCTTTGACCATTATACACGGTGCTTTCAACATTATATGCGGTGGTTCTAGCATTATACGCGGTGGTTCGAGCATTATACGCGGTGCTTAAATCGTTATACGCGGTGGTTCGAGCATTATACGCGGTGCTTTCGGCATTATATGCGGTGCTTACACCATTATATGCGGTGGTTCTAGCATTATACGCGGTGGTTCGAGCATTATACGCGGTGCTTTCGGCATTATATGCGGTGCTTACATCATTACCGTATTTACTCGTTTGAGCGCCGCCCCCGATTGAGCGCCGCCCCCGAATGAGCGCCGCATTTGAGATCGCATTTTTTTAAAGAGCGTCGCCCCCGAATGAGCGCCGCGTAAAAAACTTTCCACCATCAAAATGGGGACATTTAGCAACAGACATTTAAAACTTGTTTATTTTATTGTTAAAAGTTCTTCTTATAATTCACAAATAAAAGTTTTTTAAAGAGCGACGCGGCGCTCAAACGAGTAAATACGGTATACGCGGTGGTTCGAACATTATACGCGGTGCATTCATAATTTGCATCATTATGTGGTAGTGAGCCAGTATGTTTGGACAGCGGTTAATATTTATTTAGTTATCAGTCCACAGGCGGCCCAAACTCTGAATGGTCTATATATTTTGAATATTATACGGAATATTTATACGTTATAATCTCTGCGTTGTAATATTTAACGAAATAATTAAAAAGATATCAACAATATACCGGGTGTCTCCAAAAAACTATACCTATTATATTAAAGCTAAAACTGAACGGTTTAGAAATAGTTTTATCCCATATGCAATTAGAACTTATTCGTAGTTTTAAATTAACGTTTTAATAATTTTATATTTTCTTATATAGCTTATTTTGAATATGTATCTTAATTAACTTCATATAATGTAAAAACGTGTAATTCAATCCCTGATTGCAAAACGTTTTTTATTAAAAATCACAATCACAGTATATAACATTTAATTTTCCGCGCGTTGACAGAGCTATTGGACCATTGGCTTTTTGAAATTTAACTACCATTTCTGAAAAGGTTAAAAATTAGCATAAAACGGCATATCAAATTCCAATTTAGTTTGCCGTGTTGATAATTTTTATTCTTGCTAAAAGAATGAATTTATGTACAAAGGATTGACTAACTGAGTTTACTCATCAGGAAAAGCGTGTCTTTGAGCCTGAATGAACCGTTGTGTATGCTCTAGAAATCATGCCATCATAAGCGTTTTGAATCATTTGTTGATCCAAAAATCTAATCGACAATGTTTACAGTTACTCTGAGTGTATATCCACACCGGGCGAGCTTGAAAAATATGCCCGGCCACGGTGGGATTCTTGGATTGAAAAATATGCCCGTGGCCGGGCATATTTTTCAAGCTCGCCCGGTGTGGATATACACTCAGAGTAACACCACAAATATCATATTCACCTGAGTACACTACACCAACACAGAAAAAAATTAATGTTTACAGTATTTCATTACGAATTTGAATCACAATTAGCCCATGCAAAGGACATCAACGTAAATTATTACTTTTTTATTTCATTCTAATAAGAATCAATCTTTAAGTGTAATTTTTATTTCAAAAGTAAATTTGCAAGGGAACATTTTAGTGAAATAGCTTTTAATATAGGTTTTACGTTACATGAACTCAAACAGTGTATAGTTTTTTGGGGACACCCAGTATGTAAAAAATATAGCTAAATTGTTAATAGATGCATTGTTGCGTTTCTGAGTCTAGTCGATGCGATTGTTTTAGGTTTTCGCCGTACTTGAACGGTCGTCAATACTGACACTAAACGACACAGGGTTGTTTCTTCTTACCTGTCGTAACGAAAGACGCTCTATATAAACGCTATATACTCTATAGTTATACTACATTCCTTAGTAATTCAGTACAACCATGGCTCATGCAGGGTAGGGGTAAAACGCGGAAACGGAACGGACTGGCGGAACCGGAATGGCGGAACCGGAAAAGCGGAAACGGAATAGAGGGTAAAACGCGGAAAAGAGGGTAAAACGCGGAAAAGAGGGTAAAACGCGGAAAAGAGGGTAAAACGCGGAAAAGAGGGTAAAACGCGGAAAAGAGGGTAAAACGCGGAAAAGAGGGTAAAACGCGGAAAAGAGGGTAAAACGCGGAAAAGAGGGTAAAACGCGGAAAACAAACTTTGAAACCAAACTTTGACTTTGTTAACAAAATCAAATTTAATCTAATTAAATACCATAATAAAATGAAGTAAAGGTACCTCATTACTGTACTTGAGTTCTATTTTTGACTGAGTCGGCATGTGACAAAGTAAACTTTCTTTGGAGTACTTTTACTTGGAACGAAGTCGTTTAAAGAAGTAACGTTTTACTTCGTTATTTTTATTATCTTGCGAAGTATTTTGTTACTTTCTAACTTTTGTTTAATTTTACGTGATGTATTCAGGATTTATTTTAATTTTGGAATAGGTAATAGGACCTCTACATGCGCCTGGATAGATTTCTTATGTCTTCAACGGGATCTGGAGAGTAGACCATGCCGCGAAATATTGTATATTAGGTGCACCGTGGACGCATCTAATGCGTGTGTTGTTTTGTATGTCAATCCATTGGAGAAGCCCCCCCCCCCTTACACGCCAAAGACAATAGTATTTTTACTTAAGTACGTTTTGCTTCCAGTACTTTTTACACTTATCCAAGTCGTTTTATTGTTAATTACTTCTACTTTTACTCGAGTACAAATTCAAAGTAATTTAGGCACCACTATAGTGGACAAACTGCGTTTACTTTTGTAAAGCAAAGATGCCTTTTTCGCCTCAGAAGGAAGACCATGCATTCCACTATACTTAAAACTTCGTTTAAGATAGTTTGATCATTACTTCGAAGATTATATTCTCTATTAAGATCTTTAATTTTTATAAACTTTTTCTCTAAGACTTGGAGCGGACTGCTCATTAAGAATTTTGTACATCAAAACGCTCATCACCCAATGACGTCTTACATCATATGCCTACCGACTAACAATCGTACATCTACTATATAAAGGCCGGTTTACACCATCAAAGTTACTGTGATCAAAGTGGCGTCATCTCGCCCAAGCAAACCTGTGACTTAAATACTTTTAAATTTAATTTGTGTTTTTGAAGGGTGTTACTCGTGCAAACTTCGTTAATAAAAGCATACTGCATGCAGTGAGCACAAAAACGTTGATAGTGTAAAGGCCCCCCTCCATGTGAAAAGTGAATCTGACATCGTGGGCAGCAGGGTCCGTATTTATTTCGTGAGAAAAAAGATTCGCTTCGCCATTACTGGATAAGTATAGAGGTCAGTTATAATTCTCTCAAGTTGACGCCAACGGAACCGGATCAATTTGAGAAAAACACTTGCAGTTTGACAAAGAATACAACCTACGCAGAATTGGCTAATCGCTTTCAGTGCGAATACCTAGCCACAGTCCATAGGCTTAGTCGCTTTGGTACGCTTTATAGATTATCTCTATACTCTATTATCTATACAAGCGTTGAGTCTGCAAACATTTTCATGATACATATATTTAAAAACATAACATTTTGGCACTAAATACATAACGATTAGCGCGCTGTCAATACGAGTTTTCTTCGCATACACTGTAAATTTCAAGGAGTTGAATCAACTCCGCCGAGTGTTATATTCTGTCACCAAAAACGATGACAGAAGAACTCTTTTAAAGTTATTTCAACTCCTTCAAATTTACAGTGTAGACAACATGTTTCACAAATCTAAGGAACTTTGTAGACCATTTTTTCAACGACCGAATTCATCAAATTTTTAGATATTTAAATAACCCGGAAACATATTGTTTATGCAAAGAAAACTTGTCTGCAGCGAACAAATCTTATTTGAAAAGCCGTTAAAAAATTGTATGTTTACACGCGCAAAAAGTGCAAAACGTGACGTATTTAGTGACAAAATGTTATGTTTTGAAAGGTAAAATGGTAAATATCATGAAAAATTTGGGGAAGTTAATAAACACGCTGACTCGACTTAATTAAATACAGGTTATGGTGTCATATAACTGACAGGGAAATGTTATCTCATTTATCACTGTACTTTTGACAGTCACAGATAACGAAAGGACTAGTTTTACTGATACTTGAAGCGTTTCTTCTCTTTACGACACTTCAAAGTTCTCGCCGATGTTAACTATCTATTGTGTAAGTGTCTGAAGTCTAAACGAACGAAATTCATGGTTTGAATCGTGAATAAAAAAGTCGGGCACGTGCTCGTGCCTAATTGTCAACTAAAATGTCGAAACTGGGAAGCTTTAAAGTTCCATCGCTCATTAAGAAAAGACGAATCGAACATGGTTTGCCAACATTTAGCTGGAATCCATTAAGAAACGTGGAGGAAATTGGCAGTGGTACTATGGATCTATACACCGCGCAATTTATGACAAGGAGACATGCAGTTGTTGTTAAAAAGCTTAAAGGCGAATCGTCAATTGCTAAAGACCGATTTCTTAATAAATTAAGAAAGCAAAGTTGCTTTTTGGGGCAATTGCCATAAAGCCGTACGATCTAGTATTAGTGACGAAGATGAATAGGGAATGGCCAGATAAGTACAGGAGAGAGACACCAGAGTTTCCAGAATGTGTACTTTCACGTAAATCTCCGCTGTATTAAAATGAAGCAGCCCTATTTCAGTCCACAAATGGTGACAATACCCGACTCAGATAGAGCACATTTAACTCCTGTGCATAAACATTTTCTAACAGAGTTTGGTATAATAATTTAATTGTACATAATCACAGCACCAGTTGACTGTTTGGACTTGGACCTTGTTGTTTTGTTTATTAAGATATAAGTTTGTTTATTGGGACATTATTCTATGTATAAGATGTCTAAATTTTACCATTTTTATAAGCAGATAAATACAAAGTCAAAACATTTACAATTGCACTGAGGTATGGATGGGTATAAAACTTACTAATGGACTTTATATTTCAGATTATAGCTTTTATAGAATACATTTTCCCGGAAAATGTTAGCGTTAAATTTTTCCGGAACATGTTACATAATGGATAATTACATAATGGGCGGGGAGGGAAGGGGTTTACATACACTAGTTTTACATAATGGGGGCTTAAATGTAGTTATTCATACCATTTTTTACTTCAATTTTGCAGAAAAGTCCTTAATATTTACCACGTTCCGCAATTCCAGGGCCCCTTCTCCGCACGTTAATTGTGCTCCCTTTTTTACTATTATTTAATTGGGGTGTTAGCCCCCCCCCCCTCCCCATACACCCCAGTAGTTATGTAGGTTAATTGAGGTTAATATTTGAGTTATCAGGGTTGTTAATAGTATCAGAATATCGTAAATGTATGTTGCTTTTTTATGACATAACACACGCCCTTCGTGGAAATCATAGTTGAAGGGACTAGTGTGTATAATTTTTAAATAAATATAGTTTTACCAAGCTACATACCTACCTCGTAAAGAAAAAACTATTCTAAAACTTTTTTCCGCGTTTTACCCTCTTTTCCGCGTTTTACCCTCTTTTCCGCGTTTTACCCTCTTTTCCGCGTTTTACCCTCTTTTCCGCGTTTTACCCTCTTTTCCGCGTTTTACCCTCTTTTCCGCGTTTTACCCTCTATTCCGCGTTTTACCCTCTTTTCCGCGTTTTACCCTCTATTCCGCGTTTTACCCTCTATTCCGTTTCCGCTTTTCCGGTTCCGCCAGTCCGTTCCGTTCCGTTTCCGCGTTTTACCCCTACCCGTGATGGGTGCAAGCAGCTCGAGCTAGTGTGGTTGGCAGTTCAAGATATCACTTGCATGGATCTTTCTTTAGGCCCCAGTTACACGATACCGGATTCACCTCGGAGCGACATCAAATTTTACCGCTTCGAGGTGAATTTGGCACTTACAATTATGATAATATACTGATAATTATGACAAGAGATTAAAAAACACCTTAAATTGATGTCGCTCCGATACGAATCCGCTATCGTGTGACTGGGGCCTTAATCCAATTACCACTGCTAGTTCCTAGGCCACCTCGGTTAACAGCTTGCAACCTTCCAATTTGGTAAGTACGGTAATAAGGGTACTCGAATATTTGGTGCCCAGAAAATGTAAGGCATTCAGATAATTGGTGATGCCTCATAATTTTCGGGTATAATTATAGTATTATATAGATAGCCTTCGTGTTTAACTATACGCCTCGGAGAGTGCTTTTACATGCCCTCTGCAAAGCTGCAGCAAGACAGAAACAAGATGGTTGCGAATGATGTAACATCATGAGATGGTCTTTTGCATTATAAACCATTGGTATGCAAATGAGATTTATGTTACATTCTGCTAATCAAATTTAGATACATTATTGAAAAAGTATTGGGCGTTTTAATTTGGTGAGTTATTATATTATATGTATAGTTTCACGATGATGGT
>CACRXK020005993.1:0-26365 GCA_902702795.2 Paramuricea clavata
AACAAGACGCCTACTCAGGCGTTCACACTGACCTGAAAATGATGACATACGCGCTATGGTGCAATCTCGTTCCCTGAGCCTGCGGTCCTTAGGAAGGAAACGAAGGTTCTGGGATAATCCGTTTCAGGGAGGAATCTGATTGGCCGTTGATATGGAATGTGCAGTTCAATCTTAGCCAGAATTCCTAGCTTTCGGCAACGGATTATCCCAGAGCCTTCGTTTCCTTCCCGCGGATCGCAGGCTCGGGGTAGACTTTGAGCTTACAAATGGCGCTTGAGCAGCCGCTATTAGTCCATACCTCATTAATGATCTGCCTCACATTCAGGTTTAATATCAGATATTAAGTAATGATATCTATAGATAGTAGTTCAGACCGAAAATCACGTGACCATATTCAACTTAATCAGATCATGATCGTGGATAATTTCTGAGTAGTGAAGCAGTCGATACAATATATCATTGTCTTCCTCGCCTTTCAGTTGCCTTGAACGATATGACATGTTTTTTGAAGAATGGAGATTTTTCATACATTACAGTTTAAAATAGCTAGTTTATTTCCCATCTATAACCTTGACCCTTGTAGCATAAATTTTATATTTACTATAGCTACCACAAAGCTTTTTGCAATTTTGCGCACCCAGCGCTGCGCGAATTCTAGTAGCTACTGCTTGAATTTTAATACATGTGTTATGCTACATTATATACATGAGAAAAATCCATCACTGTATGCTATATTGTCGACATTTTGTAGCAGATTTCGTAACAAATGCGGTCTTAGTTCTTGTTCGATCATTGCCAGTGGTCTTTTGAACGCACGCTTTATCTTCTATATAGATACCACGAAGCTTTTTGCGCACCCAGCGCTACGTACTGCGCGAATTTTAATACATGTATTAAGGTATAGTGCCGACATTGTGTAGTCAAACGCCAAACCTTTAACTTTTCCTTGTTTATATTATATTGTGAACTAAATGTTATTGTATTAGGAAAATGAGAACCATACAATAAATGTCTTAGTTCTTGTTGGTATTTCACTGAACGCACCGCTTTATCTTTACTTGCGCCAATTCTAGTAGCTATTGCGCGAATTTTAATACATGTATTGTACATGGCGCGTTTTTACTGTCAAAATTCAATAGGTCCAATAGTTATAAGTCGAACACCAAATCACCAATGATACAAATCGGGCAACCCTTACTCGAATCGAGCAGACTGATATGTAAATCGATTATTGAAATCGATCAATACACATTCAAAACGAGCAAACAGTATAGCCAAATCGAACGACTATTCCTTGTTTATATTATATTGTGAACTAAATGTTATTGTATTAGGCAAATGAGAACCATGCAATAAATGTCTCGGTATTTTGAATGCAAGCTTTATCTTTACTACTTGCTCGAACTCTAGTAGCTCCTGCGCGAATTTTAATACGTGTATTAAGGTATATTGTCGACATTTTGTAGGTGAAAAGAATTGGCTAGTTTACATTGTTCATTATATTTGGAAATATGATACTAGTTAAAATTCGCGTCGAGCTAAATGTTATTGTATTAGGCAAATGAGATAGATAGATAGATTTTATTTTGACACGCTAACTACGTCAATTAAAAACATTGATTTCCACGAAGGAAGAACCATACAATAAATGTCTTAGTTCTTGTAGGTATTTTGAAGGTACGCTTTATCTTTAGTATAGCTACCATAAAGCGTTTGGCGCACCAACTAGTAGCTACTGCGCGAATTTTAATACATGTATTAAGGTATATTGTCGACATTGTGTAGTGAAACTGTCAAACCTTTACCTTTTCCTTGTTTATATTGTGTTTATATTATAGTGTGAACTAAATGTTATTCTATTAGGCAAATGAGAACCATACAATAAATGTCTTAGTTCTTTTTGGTATTTTGAACGCTCACTTTATCTTTACTTGCGTGAATTCTTTATCTTTACTTGCGTGAATTCTATTGCGCGAATTTCAATACATGTATTTTAATATGGTCAAACCTTTAACAGTTGCCCTTGTGAACTAAATGTTATTGTATTAGACAAATGAGAACCATACAATAAATCAAAATAAACTGTAGAATCTTTAACTTGTACTTGCTTATATTCCACTATATTGTACAAATTCGCGTCGGGTCCAAATTTTGGGGTTTTCGAGTAGTTTAATACAACATATTGATTGTATAAATCCGCCGGGTCGGCCAAATTTTCAAAACCAAATTTTAGAGTCGTATAATACAAAAATAAAAACATTAATTCAACATGCAGAAAAGTCCAGAGTGCGACAAAAAATAAACACAACTACACCACGGATGTTTATGACTCTACAACGTATATTTATAGACAATTGTTTATTAGTTAAAAAGTCAAACTGTCGAACCTTTAACTTGTCCTTTGTAAAATTCGCTGGGTCCAAATTTTGGGGTTTTCGAGTCGTTACACGAAGAAAAACATATTAATTCAACACGCAAGAAAGTTCAGAGTGCAACACAACGTAAAATCCATAGGAAACCGGCACAACTCTTTGAAAATTCAACGAAACTGTGTGAAATATATTCTGATCACTCAGCCAAAAGGCGCCATTTTGAAACTGGACTGAATATGTCACTATTGGAGTTCAGAATTGTGCGCGTGCGTATAAGTCCATATATGTCTATATATGGGCTAATAAACGAAAAATGCACCACAAGCATGATATGAGCCGACTATTACGTACATAAATACCAGCTTCTTACTATTATATATGAATCGTGGAGTCGAAGAATGGACGGCATTTTGGATTAATCGTTGCACCCTGAGCCTGCGATGCGCGAACGCAAACTCGATTTCTCGACGACGAAAAAAACAGAAGAAAACAGAAGAAAACAGAAAACTAGGGATTTAAGACACTTGACCTTTCAGGTCAGTGTAATAACCCCATGGTACAGCATTAGGTGGTCGGACTTGCGGCTTTAAACTACCATTATCGTGGCCTATTTGGGGTCCAGGGGCTCGCTTGCTGGTGGAAATAGTGGAATACCGTGAACGCAACAACAGTTCGCTGTGGATTGAGCCCCATGAGTTTGACGGAGAAATCGAAAATTTTCGTCGTAGAAACGACAATTCTGACCGCGTAACGCCAAATCGCGTATTGTCTGCCCGTATTTCATGAGGGCGGGGCCTCATGCGGGAATTTGTGGGTATATATACCTACAAAAATCTGAAAGGCCTGAAGCCAGACCTCAATACTTAGAATTTTCTTTGGATTGGAAGCTGGTTCGAGACAAAACGAAGCTGGGAGACCGCTTCGGAACTCATGAATGAAATCTGACATTTTTCGCTATTAGAATTGCTCAACAAGCAGCCAAAATCGATGAACTCCCCATTCCAAATTCTTCCCTTAAGTTTTGCTGATACCCTGGGATCGATAGGTAAACTGGCCGTGTGAAAAAGTTGGGTAGGTTCCACAGAATTGCTCCCGCTATTACTATTTAATGTAGGCAATAACTGAGGCTCACCTGAAATGCTGGCATGAGCCGCAGCTATTGCCCCAGTTACCAGAGTGTTAGCCTCGGATTGTTGACTTTGTGACGGTGGAACATTATGGCGTGAACTTGGCTCTTGCATGTAATTGGGAACTGGTTGATGATCAGTTGATGCCACTGGCACTGGAGTGGGAAGCATCGTTGAAAATTGCGTCGAAAGCTGCTTCGCTACTTCGGCAGTCACTGTGGACACCAGCGTCTGGAGAAGCTCGGGCGGCAAAACAATCTCCGTAGAAACAGCATCGCTAACAGGAGGAACAGAAGCCGTCGGTGCTGTATTAACTGAAGATGGTTGATTGGCACTGCGCGTCGCCATTGTAGCGTTGATGGTCGAACTACGGCGACTACGCTGCGATGACGGGCCATCAGCTGACGCGGTAGCAGGTCTTTTGCGTTGCTTTTTCCCTTTTGGTGGCATTCTGCAACGGATGCGAAAAACAGTTTTGAATGTAATGAGAATAATTGATCAATGATAAATGACAACTGCGATTAATATACATCATCGTTGAGCCGCATGAAAAACGATGATAATCGAATAAATTTTTCGCAGGGCAAGTATGGCTGACATTTTTAGAGTCGCCGCAAGTTACGAGCCCTGGATGGCCAAAATTACTTATAACCAGACATCTCCAAAAACATGGAGAACAGTAGAACAATCTCTAACAACATGGAGAACAGTTCAAATATTAAAATCTCCAAAAACATGGAGAACAGTAGAATAATCTCCAACAACATGGAGAACAGTTCAAATATTAAAAACTCCAAAAACATGGAGAACAGTAGAATAATCTCCAACAACATGGAGAACAGTTCAAATATTAAAAACTCCAAAAACATGGAGAACAGTAGAACAATCCCCAACAACATGGAGAACAGTTCAAACATTAAAATATCCAAAAACATGGAGAACAGTAGACTAATCCCCAACAACATGGAGAACAGTTCAAATATTAAAAGCTCCAAAAACATGGAGAACAGTAGAACAATCTCCAACAACATGGAGAACAGTTCAAATATTAAAATCTCCAAAAACATGGAGAACAGTAGAACAATCCCCAACAACATGGAGAACAGTTCAAATATTAAAATCTCCAAAAACATGGAGAACAGTAGAACAATCCCCAACAACATGGAGAACAGTTCAAACATTAAAATCTCCAAAAACATGGAGAACAGTAGAACAATCTCCAACAAAATGGAGAACAGTTCAAACATTAAAATCTCCACAAACATGGAGAACAGTAAACAATCTCCAACAAAATGGAGAACAGTTCAAACATTAAAATCTCCAAAACATGGAGAACAGTAGAACAATCCCCAACAACTTGGAGAACAGTGCAAATATTAAAATCTCCAAGAACATGGAGAACAGTAGAATAATCCCCAACAACATGGAGAACATATAGTTCAAATATTAAAATCCCCAAAAACATGGAGAACAAATATAACAATCTCCAACGAACGTTGAGACCAGTAGAAGAGAACAGAATAAAGCAAAAATTCTTACCTGTTTAAATTAAAATGATACTAAAGAAAAACTCCTTGATTAATAAATTTTGATATCTTCACAAAGTGGTGTTCACTTGGCTGTAGACTGAATGCGACTGATGTGAACCGCATGAAAGTATGTACTATAAATGACCCCTTTTTCAGCCATCTGCTTGATCATTCCGCACCCTAGGGACATTCTCGCCATTTCCTTCGTATGACAATTCTTATCTTACCACCACCTGCTTATCAATTATAATAACCAACCTATCTACCCCAATGTCTCAGCCGGAAAGGCATAAAATTCCTATTAGCAAGCAAATATTATATTTTTCCTCGGTGCACAGAGAACAAACTTTCATTCCTGGGCAAACGGCTGGAACTTGCTTCATGACCGACCATTTTATTCGGAATGATTTGTTCTGCGATTTAAGACCCCAAGCATATTTCGAAAGTTCCGTCTCTGTCGAATAGCGCTCATTGTTCAATGATTTCAAATGATTGCTATATCTTAGCTTGAAAGGACCCGCCGTCATTCCTATATAATTCTTGACCACTTTCCCATTGTCGCTTGTAATCTGGGCTTTATACACAACGCTTCTCACGAGACAATTGCCGTTCAGTGGACATTTACTTTTAATTCTGCAGTTACACGATTTCGATGGAATTTGGGGGGGATTCTGATTCTTAAGAACACGCCGGTTGTGGTTTGAAATTGATGCTTTAATATTGTTCATGCATGAATAACTGACTTTGACAGAGTTTCGGTTGAAAATTTTATGTAGGATCGATGATTTGGGGAAATGCTTGTCTATTAAACGAAGGAAATTTTCTGCAACTTTCGTCTTCACGTTCTTGCTGTAGGGCGGATTGTACCAAATAATGTTTCTTGATCGGGTTCGTTTCTTGGGCTTACTACTATTTGTTTCATTGTCGTACCTTAGGTTGGTATTGAAATTGCTTTGCTTCAGTGCATCTTCGTATAAAGGGGCGGCTGAATCAAAACTCGGCTTGTCGGAGGAAAGGGAGGATATACGTTGATTAATTGATTTTGGGAGTTGTCTGATAATTGATGGTGGATGATTAGAACGGCTATCGATATAAATGGGGGGTTTCAGCCGCCCCTTTATACGAAGATGCACTGAAGCAAAGCAATTTCAATACCAACCTAAGGTACGACAATGAAACAAATAGTAGTAAGCCCAAGAAACGAACCCGAATATATATATATATATATATATATATATATATATATATATATATATATATATATATATATATATATATATATATATATATATATATATATATATATATATATATACAGGGTGTATCAAAAAAAGCGCAATCCTCGACTAAAATGTAAATTGCTAAACAAATAATAGACGAAAACTTTAAAGTTTACATTCATTTTAAAGCGTAGCCATGCAGCTTTCTAACAGTGGGTTGTTTCTTAAATTTGACTCATTGGTTCGCGGCTAATAATACTTTACGTTATTGCGATTGGAGATTAAAAAAATTGAGATGGAATAACAAATCGTTCTCATGAAAATAACTGATTTTTTCATTAAAACAAAAAAATGTTGCATTTTATTAAATGGATTGTAACAATAAGTATAATTACGGCTTTTCTTCCACTATTTTTAACTCAGTTTGAAACTTCAAATGCGATATAATTTTGGCTTGGACCATCTAAGCTGACTGACATCAACTTGCTATAATTTCTGTTTACATTACATTACATCGCAATTCGATGACACTCTGGCTCAGACACCAGAATGTTTTGACGATTTTTAGCATTCGTTTAGATTTTCAAACAACCTGGTCTCTTTTAAAATACTTTTAATTTGTTCTTACGTGGTTTTCCAGATGTAGTGACGACAACATTAAAGTTTAAAGAAGAAAATTCTAACATTTAAACCGACTAAACAATAACATAGTAAACTTGCATAATTAAACAGCAACTAAAAATGGTAGGTTTTACTAAATATTTTCCTGTGCAATTATTACTAGCATTGGATACAATGATAATAGTTTGTTTGAAAGAGAAAAGAACAGGCTTTGAAGTAAGCCTAAAAGCGTTAAACTAGAAATAGTATTTCGAAAGTTATTAAGCACAAAATATGAATTGCGTTTATTTTGATACACCCCGTAGTTTAATGGTGTTTATAAGTAATAGCATAAAAAGAGGCGATTTGGCTACTAAAACGTCCCGCCCGACGAGGGTAGTTTAGTAAAATTCCCTTGGGCGCCGCTCGATGAGGGTCATTTAGTAAAATTCCCGAGAGCCGAATGACCGTTCGACACGAAAGAAAATGCTACACGATATATTACGATACAAAAACGTGAATGGGAAAACCCAAATACCATTGTAAAAACAGTTGTAGTTGGACATTTCAGAGTGAAATAACTGCTACAGAGTAATGAGAATATGTATAAAAGAGAATTTTTATAAAAAAGTCCAGGAAAACTCGATTTAACCGACTTATGGCTCAATGAGGTAATTTCTGCTATTGTAAGTCAATTATACCTTTTTCTCTAATTCTAAAGAGGGCAATTGAATGCATAATTTTGCTTAAAAGTCATCACATAGATGATGATTAATCACCTCTGTCGCATTTTCTCTCAATTTCACAGTAGGACTGGGTTTGATTTAAGAAAAGGGATTAGAGAAAATTTATTTTTGAAAGCGGGATTTAAACCCTCCCGATCCCCCCAGGATCCTCAGTAAGAACAAAATACAGTTTGTATAGTTAACAAAAATGTGCAATGATTTAGCTATGTATCAGATAATTATCTTGCTTTATAATTTAAACAGTGCTGGGATTCAATAAAAGTTGAACAAAAATTGCCATCTAATAATATATACTATATGTCAAGTTTTGACAATGTATGTAAAGGGCATCCTGCTAATATCTTAATTATTTTCAAAGTCAAAAGATACTCGCAAAATTAGCTAGTATATTCAAATCTGCATGCAACCATCGTATTAGAATTTGAGTGAAACTTCAGACTATACAATAAATGTTTTTCTTGAGTATAAATTGCCCTATAACGCTATTTTTTAAATATCTACACCAATAGCATTCCATTTTATACGAACGACGTAGCTATACAAGACGTTTAAACAACTCTTTACAGCTCCTGTAACTGTTGCCAAAGATGAACGGACATTCAGCAGAAGGAAAAATGTTAAGAACTTCCTCAGATTCGCGATTTTTGAAACTCGACTTGATGATCTTATATCTTTTGCCGGTGAGAAAGATTTAGTTGACTCCATTGCCTTGAATGCAGCCGCGAAGAAATATGCTTTTCAAAAGAACAAAAAACTCAAAATAAAATTTAATTAGCATTTAGAAGTTCAAACAGTTAGAAAGAAAAATACAGGGTGTGACGGATGCTCCAAAATAAAAAGGTCATCCAACCTTGACATGAGATTGTGCCAAACTGCTATATATCTATAAGGTTTGTTCGTTCACTGCAACCAGGTATATATCAGTCATGTTTCGCTCGCTACTCTGGTTTAAATAATGACTATACAAAGCCCAGTCGAATTGTAATCAAGACCCAACGTTTCGACACTCCAGTCTAGTGTCTATATATAGAATATATAGCATGAGTCTTCTAATTTTTTTCAACAGGATCTTTTGGCTTTGCGAAAATATGGACCAGTTGAAAAAAAATCAGAAGACTCATGCTATATATTCTATACCATGCGGTGACTGCGACAAAGAGTATTTGGGTCAGTCTAAACGCCAGTTTGGTACACGGCTAAAAGAACATCAAAAGGCTGTTTCAACTTTAGACAAGGGAAAATCAGCTTTAGCTGAACATGTATGTTACACCAAACACGAGATTGCGTGGGAAAACTCTAAAGTAATTACCACAAACAGTCGCTATGGTCAAAGACTTTGCCTAGAAGCGTGGCATATAAATATGAGTCATCATGCTTTAAATAGGAATGACGGCGCCTATTTGCCAGAGGAATATATGCATCTTCTTGGCAGGTGACATCATCCCTTGGGAATTTAAGAATTTAAGAAGCCACGATCGCAGTTTTAGATCACCCCTGATGAAGACACTAGTCTGGAGTGTCGAAACGTTGGGGGTCTTGATTACAATTCGACTGGGCTTTGTAATCATTTATTTAAACCAGAGTAGCGAGCGAAACATGATGGATGCTATATATCTGTTGAATAAGATGTTCTTCAGCCGATTTTAGCGACGGTCCTAGTTAGGAAATACATGGAGGAAAAACTGTATGTCGTCATTGCCTATGACAGTATAAACCTGATAAACCCACACACAGAGACAAATACTTGTCATACGACTCTCATCACCCAGTAAGCCATAAAAGATCCGTAGCAAAAACTTTGCTTCAAACTAGCAAAAACTTTGCTTGCAAATATCAAGATCTTATTGCCATCTCACTCGTTTGAATAATAGTTGGATGATATTGTAAATGGAAATTATCGCCGAGTGGAAATTTATGTACATTTATTAGACCTAACCGGGAACAGCTGGGCAAAATGCAACTTTAGATCCCTGGTATGAAACAAACCTGCGGCCCTGCGAATCCGGATTCGAATCCGGATTCGCAGGGCCGCATTTTTCATTCCTACCAGAGAACTAAAGTTGCATTTTAGAGCATGCAGCGCCTTAACCAACTGAGCTACAGAGGCCTGTTTTCGAGCTCTAACCAGGTCGGTTTTTGCCGGACTTAGTACTTAGCTTTTTTAATTTTTTTTTAATTTCTGCCTTTTCTTAAAATTTCTGCCTTTTCTAACTCTCGAAAGATTAGGGTTAGGTGTTAGGGTATAGAGAAGGTTTTGAGATCGGTTTATCTTATAAAAATTCACTTTAACTATATAGTCACTATATAGCCGGCAGTTTATATACTATAAACAGCCGATTGCCAGCTGTCCTAGTCACTTCAAAGTTAATATGTTCGTCAATTTTTCTGACGGCTGCCTGTGATATAGTTTGGCATTATGCTTTATTTATAAGACACGGAGCAAAAACCTTTCAGGGAACAAAATTTACTTTACTGTGTTGTGGAGGTAAGTTTCGTAACATGCAGTACTTATAGAAAATTGCCAATTTATCACTAGAGGTCGAGTCATAGATCGGACGGCAACCCATTGGATTCTTCTCGGCCACAGGCCTACATTCAAAGATGTTTGCCAGGGCGTATGGGGACCGGACAAGTTTCTTTAATTAAATAGAAGTATTACAATGTTAAATAATTAATACCGTTCTGTTAATTTATCTTTCAGATGAAGTTACTGTTTCAGACAAGCAGCAACAACAACACGAAAGCCTTGGTCTTTCCGTCTGCAAAACGTTGTTTTGCATTACTAGTGTTGCTGATTTTTGCGGGATGTCTTGTTGTTGGCAACAAAGATATTCCAATTTGTCATAAGCTATGGAAAACACTGGGGAATGATTTGGTAGGCTGGCGTGAACGATGTTTAGACGGAGATCGCGAAATTAATTCATCATGTTGTCAAACTGAAAAAGCATATATTGAAGCTAGGAGATTAGCCCATAGACAAATGTGTTTTTATGAGGGTAAAAATCTTTTATAGTTTCTAATCATGCAAGTATTATGCCATATTAGAAGCAATGCAAACTAATAAAATATATTCACAAATATACTCATACGTTTAATTTCGATTGAAAAATTCATCTCACGAGTTTTCAATTGCATATATATATAACTTTAATAAAATATATGGAAAATATATATGTACAGTGCATTTAAATGCTGATAAGCCTAATACCAATTTTGTTATTTGTTTTCACAGGTCCTTATCCCGAACCGTATTTACTTGTCAGAACTAAAACGAAGATCTCCGTCGTTGACTTGACATCTGTCTATTCAATATCCATCATTGATGGACTTGACAATACCAACGTCAAACACTTGGATATTGACCCTTTGCGAAAGGAAATGTATTTTGAAGATCGCGAAATAATTTTTCAATCTTACTTTGACGGTTCTAATCGGAGAAATGTTTCCAAAAAGGCTAAAAATATTTGGGCATTTGCTTTGGACTGGGTTGGTAAACGTTTGTTTTGGGTGAGATCGCATAAGAAGAAAGTGATTAACGTTAGCAGAAGGGATTTTGAGTTTCAAAATATCATTTTAATTAACAACGAAACTATTTCAAGTTTGGCTGTAGACCCTGATGCTACGTAAGTTTGAAAAATGGATTGAAATGACTTTGTGCGAAACTTTCGCTTTTCAATACTCAATAGATCTAGACCTTATAGAAGTGCTTACGTCGGGCGATTTTTAATATCGAGGTCTTCTGGAATTTACGGTCCATTGTGCGATATTGTTGGCATATGGTAAAAAGCGGACTAGACTGGACTGATAAAACGCGGACTGGACTCAGATTAGTAAAACGCAGACTGGACTTTATTAGTAAAACTCGGACTGGACTCTATTAGTAAAACACGGACTGGACTCTATTAGTAAAACGCGGACTGGACTCGATCTATATTAGTAAAACGCGGACTGGACTCCATTAGTAAAACGCGGACTGGACTCTATTAGTAAAACGCGGGCTGGACTGAACTGATAAAACGCGGACTGGACTCAGATTAGTAAAACGCGGACTGGACTTTATTAGTAAAACGCGGACTGGACTCTATTAGTGAAACGCGGACTGGACTCTATTAGTAAAACGCGGACTGGACCCCATTTAGGCATGGTCCGATTGTGCTCGTAAAATCCAAAAAAGAAATATATCGCAGAAAATGAAGTTGTAAACATTTCAATATTTCAAGCTGTAAAGTTTTAATTTTAATAAAAAGCCTAAAAGTTGCTCAGAAATTGCTCAAAAACGAAAAAGTTGCTTCAAGTTGCTCGAATTGAAAAAAGTTGCTCCAAACGTAAAAAAGTTTCTCAAAAGTTGCCGAGCACAATCGGGCCATGCCTAACCCCATTAGTAAAACGCGGACTGTGCTCTATTAGTAAAACGCGGACTAGACTTCATTAGTAAAACAAGGACTGCACTCTATTAGTAAAACGCGGACTGGAATCTATTAGTAAAATGCGGACTGGACTCTATTAGTAAAACGCTGACTAGGACCACAATTTCGCTCCAAAATTCGAATAAAATGGGACAAAAATAACAGCGAGCTATAAAATCACAACAAGTCTGAAAACAAAGGCAAAAGGGAACCAGAATTGCCAAAGTTTGAATCAAAACTTTTCGAAAAAGAAAAGAAGTTGGGTGGCGGTACTTTTGGGTTTGTATACCCAGGCAATTAAATACAAAGGAAAACCAAAAAAGTGGTTACCAAAAAGAATAATGTCCAGTTCATTAACTCATTGACTCGAAATTCTGTTTCGTGAAAGAAGCCGCACTGTTGAACAGTACAAAAGGCCGCACGAACATAATCCGGTTCCTTGGATTTTGTGAAGAACCATACTCCAAAATGATCGAGTATTCTTGCTTCGATTTTCGCCCTTTTGGATCGAGTTGCAAAAAGTCTTTGCACTCTAGAAGATTTTGACCGTTTCGTAGAGGACGAATTTGACTTTACCTCCCTCGCAGACTTGCTGTCAACATGTGCCAAATATGTTGTCGCAGAGTTTGAAATATTTTCACAGCAAGAATATCGCTGATGAGTTCTGTTCATAATTTTGATCAGCATTTAATAAATTTTATAAATTAAGATAATCTCTTTGCACTACTTAATTTTGATTGGAATGCATCAACAATAGATAACTTGCATGTTAGACTAGTTATTAATTTAGGCAAACAAAAGTGAATTCGCGTAAAGGGCTTATTAAATTACTAAAATTGCAAAATTTGGTTATGAAATGTTGTAAAATACGGAAAATATAGCCTTGCTAAGTTTGCATATCTGGTATGTCCCTTGTATATGAAAATGTTGTCGGGGGAGGAGCTCTATTAACACTGAAAATTTCAGCCAGTTTGGTCAATTGGTAAAGAATTATCTTTTTTCAAAGATGAAAAATATCACATTTCGGGAAAACGTCTATAGAGTATAAGTTATCATATATGAACTACCAACTGTTAAGATATACACTATACTCGATATTTTAGACAATTAAAATTGTGCTGGGCATCCCTCATGATCAACTGCCATGTGAAGTCATTTATTTTTCAAGATTTACTTGTATATAATAAGAATCCTTTTAAATTTTGATTTTCTACCATTCCGTCCAAATGCTGTTATGTCTTGCATCACCATTTGGTTTTCCCGCAGTTTGATGGTTGGTTTAAAAGATGGACCTGAGTGTTAACAGGACATCCCAATCCAGTTCTCAATTTGTATAGCTAAATTTTCCATCATTTTCTTTGCTGAACCCACTTGCTGCTAACAAGGATGTTTAAAGATGCACACGGCAGTGATGGCCACTCATTGTGCTTACCAAAGGGGCATGCAGACCAACATTTTAATACCACAGTTTTTTGTGTACAATCAATTGTCAATACCAAACTAGAAAATGCATGCATGCATGCAGAAACCCTCGCCTTGCTGACAAAACCATTGTATTTTCCGAACATGAAGTATCTAAGTTGTCATGGTAACACGATAATTTTTTAAGAATATTCTTACAAATGAAAAATCGCTTATAAATATCACTTTTAATCACAAAATTATTAATTTCCAAACATATATACGTTAGGTATGTTATTATACGTAACATAAGCCTCGATTTAAGGTAAAATTCAACCACAAACGCTTCACAAAGCGTTTTCAAGTCATTAGTGTTCTTTAATATAATACAAAACTGCCTTTTAAAATAGCTTTATCGATAAACTTTGAGTTTGCAATAAAATGATTTAAAATTCTCGCTTGCAAATAAGTTCGCTTTCTTATTTATTTAAAAAATTCAATATCATAAAAAAGGGAATCAATATTAAAGATACACTGAAATTATATGCTGTCTTGTTTTGTTGTTTCATATACGCAAAGGCCGTCGGGTTTTAAACCATTATAAAATCAATATTTAAAACAAACTTACCTTCGTTAACGTCGGCTCCCTTCTTTTAGCCGATTCTTTCGCAGTTCCTTTCTCAGAGAGCTTTCGAAATTTACAAAATCTTGCAAAAATGCGAGCAAAAAAGAAATATATTTGCAAGAAATTTACAGTCAATCATCAAATCAAGAAATGTTTGCTTACTTTGCTATTTCGCTGTCGTCATGCAGTCGTTATAATGCAAACTTTAAATTGGACCAATCAGTGTCCGCTATTCATGCAGTCCGCCATATTTTTGAGGTCAGTGAGGATGACCACCCACCCAACACTGTTGGTGACCCACGCCCGCGATATTTGATGAACTTTAGACTCCGCTAATGCTTTCGTTTCCCCGGGTGTAAATAAATGTAAATTTCCCCGGGCGGAATTAGTACCCTCGCACGGCGCTTCGCGCCGTCGGCTCGGGGATTACATGATTCAATGGTAAAATAAGATTATCTGTAATTGTATTCTTGTCCTATTGCTCCAAGTGGTAAACATATTCGGCCCAAAATAAGCTCTCAAACTTGGTAGGCCTTGACATGTGATTACAGTCCCTAAAATGCAGCACAAAAATAACCTCATTAATATTAATACCAAGAAGCATTAAAATAATAAAATTATAACAATGAAGCAAGAAATAATGTATTGATATCTGTACTAAAGTTGGGTAGAGGAAATTTATCTCTTGATATAATGTTGTAATTTTGCAATTTTGCAATAATTACTAATTACATTGTATTAAAAATGATTTGCCCCTTTAGTAAATACCGCAACATTTTGACTTACAGTAATATATATAGTAGAATCAATCATTCAATGATAGAAAAATACTTACATCCACAGTCCACCGTACACAGCTACTAAGTGCATCAGAACAAACGTTTGAATATCTTATTTGTGGTGTTACTCTGAGTCTATATCCACACCGGGCGAGCTTGAAAAATATGCCCGGCCACGGTGGGATTCGAACCTACGACCTTTGGAATACTAGCCCAATGCTCTTCCAACTGAGCTAACGCGGTCAGGACGGTTTGAATAAGTGATATTTCGGAACAGAATCTAGTTCCTTCGATACCAATGTATTCTAGTAATATGATTTTTTTTTTAAAAAAAATTCCCCGGAGGGGTAGCTGGCCGGGGTTAGGGTTTGCGGTTAGGTTGCGCGGTTAGCAGGTGGGGTTAGGGGTTAGGGGTTAGAAGGTGGGGTTAGGGTTAGGGGTTAGGATTAGGGTTAGGGTTAGGGTTTGAGTTAGGATTAGCGTTTGGATTAATTGTAAATCCATTGTAACCAATACTTTATTGCATACAATGGCATTACAACGCCAATAAATTATTGGTTACAACGTGCGGAACGGCTGTATTTACCCAGATTGAGGCAATACAGCGGCGCGCAATGAGAACGATTTACACTGACCTGAATTACGCAGAGGCACTTGAGGCAGCTGATTTAGTAACACCTTTCGCTAGACGTGATAAACTCTCTAAGGACTTATTTGAGATGATAGCCAGCCATACAGATCATAAGCTGGCTTCACGTCTTCCGTTGAAGGCTTCCGACAACATAAATTTGCGTAGGATGAGAGACTATCAAATTCCAAAATTTAGAACTAATAGATTTAAGAACTCTTTTATAATTAGTCATGCTATCGAACGTTATAGAAGTTAGTTATATTGAACATTATTTGGTAAATAGTAGATGTAGTATATTGTAAAATTCTTAGCACGTAATTCAGCCTTTAGCTGCTAGGTGTTTTTTTATTGGAATAAACTATCTATCTATCTATCTATTAATCAAAACGCTCAACTCAACAGTAACTTAAGAGCTATTGCCATAGTCTGGCTGGCGTCCGCGTCCACAGCGGATGATAAGGTAAATGTTAAGATTCCACTTTCAACTTAATATTTGTTTCAATCTAAATGTTTACCATTTGTCGCAAATTATTAGGCATGTTGAGCAAGACTTCAAAATAATAAGGTCATCTCTAAGGTGCTAAATGTTTAACATTTTATGGCTTTATACTAGAAGATATACTGTACAGTATACTCAAACACTATACGTCCTTCATATATGGTGTGACAGCAGTGTCCCAATTGTGTATAAACATGATATTATAAAGTGGGTTTGCTCGAAATTTTCAAATGATATAAGTCTAATTTTACATGTAGCCAGGGGCGGATCCAGCTCCTGAACTGACTGATGCATACATAAGAACTCGCATTTGTCGGGGGGTCCGGGGGTATCCTCCCCCGGGAAATTTTGAAATCTAGAACCTCGGAAATGCGATTTCCTGCGTTCTGAGCAAACTCTTTTGTTCCAATTCATACATCAGAGTCACAAATTTATTTGTTGCATTTTTGGAAAGCACGTAAAAAACTTGAACCTATATATCTCAAAAACAACATAATTTTTCCATATAAGAAAAAATATTTGCTTGTACAAGTGTAATAGCAGCAGCGGTGCATAAGTCTCTATTAAAAAATAGTCAGTACTTACTACTGTGCTTCTTGTAGCCTTAACTTTTCTATTGAAAAACATTTCGGCGAAAAATCACGACAACGCAAATACACACATACGTGTAACAAAGGTGTATACAGTGTGATCCACTAGTTGCAATGTTGGACTCAAAAGACAGTGTTATTAGGTTTCTTAACCACCTTCCCTGAGGCTTATTCATTTCCACTAATTTGCAATGTTCCATGAGTAATTTTTTTTAGCATTAGAATGGTGCATAAAGGTATTTTGTGCTCTAGTTGGTAAACTTATTTATATACAACTCTGCCTTATGCTGCTAACCTTACTCTGTATGGACAGTGGTTGTTGGCATCAGTACGTCAACTTTATTCACCCCTAGCAATTAAGATGCCTTTGATGTGAATTGCATATTTGCATGGTGACTAGCCCACACTCTAAATTACTGAGAATATTGCCCTGTCACCAGGAAACCAGTAAAACTAACACACGACAAGCACTGAGTTTTAAAATTCTATAAGTATAACTATAGGTACACATGACCCCAAACTTTAAATCAATAGATATATATATATATATAGTGATACTGTGTGTAAATTGATTTAATGAACTATCTTAGTTGAAAATTGTTTGTCAAATGAACCTACCAAACTGTACAATGATAAACAATATATGATGACATAATTGAATCATCAGATGTCTTCTACCAGTCCCCTTTTGCCTGCCTTTCAACTAATATATATTAATATAGTACTCTTTTAAGATGATGTCAATGTAGAAAGGCTGCGCAGTAGTATTGATCAATATTTTCCCTGTGTTACTATATAAATGCACATCTTCGTCAAATATATCCGTACACTTATCAATGGTAATCCTCAGAGAGCCATGCTTGCTATCCAAAACATAGTATTGGGAGAATTAAGCACTACAAATATATATAATTTAATTAAATCTATACCACTTTTGTGAGTAAATTTCATAATTATAACCTATATACACCAGTTACATGCAGTTATATACAGTATTTATAACGTCCATCATTGTATCATTCTAAGATTAAAATTTGTCAACAGAATGACATATACAGCTTATATCAAATTATATTTGCACCGACAAAGCATATGTACCAAACTATGGTAGGCGAGCACGCCCAGGTAATGATCTTTGTTGGCAAAATATCCAGTGTACAGTAATTGCCCAATAACTCAGGCAATGCAAAGCAATTATACTCTTGTCATGAGGCACGCCAGCTCATTTCCATATAAAATGAAATGTAATGTTTTCTAACCAATATTGCGTCACTATTAGAAATCCAGCTCATTAACCCATTAAGCGCCAGCGCTCTCCCCTTGACAAGTAAAATCGTCTGGCGTTAGACAGAATAAAATACTAAAGTAGGGTGCATCAGGGTGCAATGCGACTCAATGGGTTAATTAACCTGCAATATTATTATGCATTGTAATTACATACTGTACAGTGCCTGATGCAAGTCTTGACCCACACCAAAGTTTTATTTTTAGTACCGGTATCCAATCAAAATGTGCCAGGCGAAATGTCAAATTATTTCACATAATTTAACAACAAACTAAATATAGTTACAATCACTATTTAATCTATCATTATTTAATTATATATAGCACTAACCAAAATATCAAAAAAATACATTAAATATGGCAATGCTAGAAGTAGCCGGCAATCAGAGTTACAACCATAAAAGCAGTTGTAGGACACAAAAATTTAATAACATGTGACTTTATCAGGTCTTCATTTTTCTTCGCCCGCCAGCTGTGAGAAAAATGAAGGTCTGCATGGGCACAGGTTATATAAATCCCATGTAAACAGAGATGAAATTTGCCTCAGTAAAGCAAACTGTCAAGTTTGGTAATGGGGCTGGTTTGCCTCCAGACAAACAAATCTCTGTAAAGACTGTAAAATGTCTAAAATGTCAAACTACCTCATCCCCCCACAACCTCCCCTCCTGGTATGAACAGCAGTATCAAATAGACACAAACTTTAATTATTATGTTAATACATACAAATCTACATTGAACTGAACAATTAACAATGTACTACAATGTAAAATATACATAAATTCCACTTACTTTCGAGCCCTAGTGGCCGTAGTGGGCATCTCACATTCTCACAGTATAAATATACTTCAATTCTTGTGCTCACTGCTCAGTTGAAAGATCAAATTCATTCCAAACCTTGGTAATTAATTCGACTGTAACTTAGTTGCTCTCCATCATATTCGAGGGATATTTCTTCGCATTATTTGTTCATTTGCATATAGTGTTTGCATATCCTTGCCGCCATGACTTGAATCGAATGCCTCGTTACGTCACAGTAGATTTTGATTTTGAAATTTGCATCAGTGAACTGATGCGAGCGCCCGCAATCTGCATGCGATGCATCGCTCAGCGGACTAATCTACCGTGACGTAGGGCTCTAAAACAATAGATTTGATGATGTCACAGTAGATTTTACGTGGAAAAGGACTCTGGACCGATGCATTCACTGATGCAAAATGGCTGAAAATCGATGCAAACAAAATCTACCGTGACGTAGGTGATGCATCAGCTTTCTACTGTGACGTCAAAGGATGCGGTAAAAAATAATATATTTTGTCGCGAAATTATTCACGCTTAAGTGTCGCAAAATAAAAAGTAAATAACAGAAAATACTTTTGCGATCGCACGTCGCATATTGGACTTATTTTGACAATTTCGACTGTTATTGATACAATTTAAATTGGATTTCATCCTAAATAGTGTATTCCCGACATGGACAGTCACATGGAGTCAAGTTTAAGGAAATATTTGCGGTTTGATAGCTGGAGAGATTCAAAGATATTCTATTACTGAGTGCTTGACTAAGTATTGACGACATATTATTTCAAGCAACATAATTTCTCAATTTTGACCGATGCATTCGCATCGTTGGCATCGGTCTGGATCCGCCCCTGTGTAATAACTGTGTGCAAGTAAGGTGATCGGGGATTTCAGTCATGTCTAATTGTTTATATTCGATTACTTGAAACAGCAATGCAACAATATGTTTACATTGTCCACCTTTGCCAGCTTTACATGTGCAGTTGCTATATACAACCTCCCCATTAGCTTCATTTAAATGAACATGTATATGTTATGTTTTTCATGGCAGCATTTACACCAGCTTTAATCAAGAAACACGAGATATTATCTTTGATGACATTTGCTTTACCTTCAACTTGACCAACATATTTATCCTTGAACATTTGATATCCTAACTTTTTGTGCTTGTGAGCACCACCAGATTGTTCAGATCCCAAATGCTTGCTTAATAACTCATAATTAAATGCTGGGAGGCCATTTAAATCCCTTGTCCACCTTTTTAATGTTGGTATTTTAGTGTTATTCACCTCAAGTGAAGTGTTTATAGGTTCAACCTCCATATTTAATAAATTTAATAATGTATTTACAGTATTTACAATATTAACAAATTTTAATATATACCCTAAATATTAATTTTATTATTTATAATTTACCTAAATATTTTTATATCCTATCCAAAAATTTATATACAAAATCTAAAACGACTTTAAGAAGGCCTAAAAAGTTTAATATTTGAATATACCTAAATTTATTTACCTAAAATTATTCTAGAACTCACGAGTAATTTAAAAAATTTAAGAATGGAGGACACGAACCAAATTGCACTTCAGCTAGAGGACAAACAACAGCAGTAAACCCAGAAAAATCTTTTATTTTTAAATTTTCTTGCTACAGTTGAATGCTGCTTATTTAAATTCAGGGTATTTTCGCGCCAAAACAAAGGTAAAACATTAGGTGAAGTGAGGGCACGTCCAATGTCAAATTCGAACATAATCGTGACAAAACTTGTAAATTTCACGAAGCTTAAAATGCCATTTCGACACGCGAACATGTAAAACAACTATGAGATCGAATACAAACAACTATCAGAACATCTTATTTTGAAATAATATTTAGCCGATCGCATATTGAAACGCCAACTCACCTGCTTTAGTTGGGAAGGTCAGATTTTCGCAAGCAAATTTCTGCAAGGCATGTTTACAAGACGTGCCACTCTCAACGCATTTTCTCGGCCGCTAATGGACAGAAATTCCACAAATTTCCCCAGAATATAGCGAAAAGCGCCCTTGTTATGTTCCATGACAAAAAACGTATCGATCGATGCAATAAATAGTTTAAAATCCGCCATATATTCCTCCAAACAAAATCGTCCGCTCCTACGGCGGCCATTTCGTTTGGAAGCAGCCTACAGCCTCCTACCGTCATGCTTAGCGGCCCGAAATCTATAATGCGAGTTGTCATTTGCATATAAATTTTACCATGAACTGGCCATAGTGGAAATCTTTAGAAAGGTTGCAAATTTCTTGTTATACTATATATACTATAGCTACTAGGGGATAAACCCGAGCAGTGTTCTTACGAGTTACTAAAAAAGTTATGACTATGCTTCATAATTTGGGGAACCATTTGGTGAACAAGCCTTTGGTCAACTTTGCCCCTACTTTGCATTCCTCACTGTATTCCTTTATTAACCAAAATTACAGTAGAAAGTAATAGCATTGGTTATATTAAAGAAACGTCCTTCTGTAGTTGTGTGTTGAATTTAAGGGATGCAGCTGATTTATGTTGCAATTCTATTGGAAGCGTGTCTATGCTGATAGAAAACCTGGTGCACTAGAGGGCACTCAGAGACTGCATACCTCCGCCCATACAGCCTACAGGGTGTACAAACGCGAGTATAAAACAAAATTTATGCATTTCTTAAATGACACTTAATACGTTTTTATTTTACAAGTACAGTACAACAACAACAAATTGATCTATTAGGAATTCGTTTTAATTCCCAGGGACCTACAACCCAAAGGGGCGTTTAATCACGTATTTTCCTCATTTCCTATGCTACGTATTTCCCTCATTTCCTTACGTTTTTGTCTTCTAAATCTCCCTTCTAAATTTACAAGGAAAATTGAGTTGAAAACCAAAGATTTCCTTGTCTTCTAATTTTCCCCTGCACACTTGATGTAATAAGTTTTTTTAATTGACCGGGAAAAGCAAGACAACATTTTGTTCATTTTTCGTTCAATTTTCAACCAAATTCAGCCAAATTTTAATCAATTCTTCCTTGGCCGATGGGAAATCAGTGCAATCCAAAAATTTCGTATGAATATATTTGGTATTTCTTGAGTTATCGTGCTCACAGACAAACACACATACACATATACACACATACACACACACATGCACACATACACACATACATACAAACCCAGATGATTACATAACCTCCTGGCGGAGGTATAATAACCTCAAACCACAGGCTAGCCTGCAAACAGGCGTTTATTCAGGTGGTCGAGTAATAATACACGCATGTTGGCATGCCTTATAATTTTAGGATACCATGTTCGCCCACGAACAAAGCTTTTTGATTGGATTATTATGGTCACATGGGAACATGTGATTGACATTAAGTAGTAAGCTTGTGCTTAAAGATAAAGAACAGAGCCCAGCATATAACTTTAAAACCATACATCATAAAAGTAAAAAAAAATATTAGCTGACGTTTCGTTGTTTACAATACAACATCTTCACGCTAATCTGAATGAATTTACAGGGTACTGTAGTGTCGTAGTGTATTGGTGTAATTAGATTAATTCGATTCATATAAGCATATGCATAATTATAAACACGAAGTCATGCATTGCGAAGAATAACAAAAATACCAAAAAGAAAGATATTAAAAACAGTCTGGCTGTAGCATCATGAGAGTCAATCTCGTACCCAGTGCAGTGCCTGTGCGCGGGCTAGGATGGCATTGCCTCTGGGGAAATTAAATTTTTCCTGTGCTGTGATTGGTTTACCGTTTATCAATCGTGCATGCCGACAAAGAACCGGGGTCAATTTTGCGGTTGTCAATTTCCCCAGAGCCAGTGCCTTCCTAGCCCGCGCACAGGCATTACTTTGTGTACGAGATTGCATGAGAGTAAGCTATTAGCGTATCAGTTTGTAAACGTTTAAATAAATACATAGACTTATTAAAGATTCAATACTCTACATTGGCGACGAGAATACTCAACAAAACAAACCAGCAAAGGACACACGTTAGTTATTTTGTAGCGGCAAACTAACGAATGAAGGCATGGCTAACAAGATGTCTATAAACTTTCCCCGTTTGATTCTGATGTTGATCAAACAACAGTCGGGAATAGATTCATGAAATACATTAACCGTTTCAAGAATTATATGGTAGCCATAGACATCAAATATAATGCTAGGAAAAAAGCATTATTCCTACATACAGCGGGCTTAAAGTGTAGGATATTTTGGACACGCTTGAGGACAATGGAGACGATTTTGAAACAGCGGCTGGTAAGCTAGCAGAATATTTCCAGCCGAAAAGGAACAATCTTCGTCATGGCGGTCGGTCATGGTCTGCTATCATTGCCCTCTTTGAGCATTATTTTATATGTTTATCTATCTATGTCAACTTTGTATTGGCCTAAAGACAGCTCATTATATCATTCAACGAAACCGATGCTTTTTTATGCCTCTGAGATGGCTATTAGTAACTCAAAGCCGCTATTCCCTCGTACATGCGTCTCTCGTGTTGAGGATGTTCTGACAGCCGTAAAGTTTCTCTCTGGTTGCCATTTGCTTCGAGGAATGTACATCTCTACATTATTAATTGCTATATCAAACGATGTAGCCACTAATCCCGGGCCTGGTATAAACGTAGCTCAACAACTATCCGGTTGTCGTGGTCTGAAGATCAGTCATTTAAACATAAGAAGTCTGTACCCAAAGATGGACGAAGTACGCCTGCTGCTAAAAGATCAACCAATTGACGTTTTTACTATATCGGAAACGTGGTTAAACCCGTCGATTTCAGACGAAGAACTTAGTGTCCCCGGCTATACTATTCTCCGACAGGATCGTTTGGAACAAATTGGAGGCGGTACGGCTATGTACATTCGTGATGGATTACCCTACTGTCAACGTTTTGACATTACTGATGATAGCCACCTTGAATGTTGCTGGGTTGAAATTACAAGACCGAAGACAAAGAAACTGATTATTTGTTCTACCTATAGAGCACCGAATTTCCCTATCACAACCTTTGTCGAATCATTTGATGCATCGTTGTCAAAGATTCCGGAAAACGCTGAATTGGTCGTTTTGGGCGATTTTAACGTCGATTTTAACAGTAGGAGTTCCTCAAGAACTAAACTAAAACGGCTGATGAATTTGCATAATCTAACTCAATTAGTAAAGAATCCCACGAGGGTTACGGTTAACAAGGAATCTACAATCGACCTTATTTTTGTCAACAACAAGCATCGTATTGCTGACAAAGGTGTTGTGAATATGTCTTTGAGTGACCACTCGTTTATTTATTGCATTATTAAAGCTGGTGTTCCAAAGGCACCGTCACGCGTCATTGAATATCGCTCGTATAAATTTTATGATAAAAATACTTTCCTGCAAAATCTAAGAAATGTCGATTGGGCACCTGTATATGATGCTGATGAGGTTGATGATGCAGTAAATCTTTGGTGCACTCTCTATTCCAACGTTGCTAACCAACATGCACCTATAAAAACTCAAAGAATTAAAGGTTTAAAGAACCCGTGGTTGACTTGCCGTATAACAACGATGATGCATGATCGTGACTTCTATCACAAGAAAGCTGCCAAATCTAAATGCTCTGAAGACTGGTCGAAATATCGTGATTTAAGATGTCAAGTAAACGCAGAGGTCAAAAAAGCTAAAGCTACATTCTACCAGGATTCTATTAATCAAAACAAAGGAAATCCATCAGGTTTGTGGAAAACTTTAAATGAACTTACTTGTCGCAGCAGTAAGTCTGGTATCATACCAACATGTATCGAATCAGATGAAGTTATACACAGTAATCCTACGTCGATAGCAAACATTTTCAATGATTACTTCACTACTATTGGATTGAAATTGGCTAATCAGTTTAAAATCACAGTTAATATCCTTATTACTCGTATCACGCCATTAACTAATTCAAGTTTCAGTTTTATGCCTATCGATGAAGATACTGTTCACAAACACTTAAGATCGCTAAAAACAAAAAAAGCAATTGGTCTCGATCATATATGTGCGCGTCTTCTAAAAGACAGTGCTAATGTGACTGTCCCATGTCTAACTTACTTGTTTAACAAATCATTATCTTCATCGAAATTCCCAACGGTATGGAAAAAGGGCAAAGTTGTACCAATATTCAAGTCTGGAAGCAGGTCGGATAAAAGTAACTATAGACCAATCACCATCTTATCGGTGCTGAGTAAAGTTTTTGAAAAAGCTGTCCATTCCCAAGTATATAACTATCTTCAGACCAACAATATATTATCGGCTAGTCAATTTGGTTTTCGTCCAGGTCTCTCTACAGATGTAGCTTTGACCCAACTTACCGAAAATATTCTGGATAGACTTGACAATGGTCTTGTTACCGCTGCAATCTTCTTAGACCTTAAGAAGGCATTTGACACCGTCAATCACGAGGTGTTGCTTTCAAAACTAAAGTCTGTTGGTTTGGATACAAGTGCTGCTGAATGGTTTAGGTCCTATCTGTGTAATCGTGAACAAGTTGTCTCGGTCAACAACTCTTTCTCCGATTCTCGACCAATCAGAATCGGTGTTCCTCAAGGGAGCATATTGGGACCGTTGCTATTCCTGGTCTATGTGAATGATTTCCAGCACTGTATTAAACATTGCAAAGTCATACTTTACGCGGACGATACTTTGATTTATGTTTCTGCGAAAACGGCTAATGAAGTTGAAACTTTTCTAAACGAAGATCTTCAATCAGTTGCGGAATGGCTTTCATCCAATTTGCTTACGCTTAACTGTGAGAAGTCAAAACTCCTTCTGTTTGGAAGTAAACAACGGCTTAAATCATTTAATAGCATCTCCATAAAAGTGAATAATCAGGCAGTCGGACGTGTGAATTCGTTGAAATATCTTGGGGTGACTTTCAATGAAGATTTGTCGTGGAGCGACCATATCGAGAATATTATTTCGAAAACAAACCAGCGATTGGGTTTGCTTAAGAGAATCAAACATTTGTTACCAACTGATTCCCGACTGACACTCTTTAGTTGCCTTGTTCTCCCTTTATTTGACTATGGGGATGTGATATGGGGTGACAAAAACAATATATCATTGACGAACGATTTACAAGTCCAACAAAGTAAAGCAGCAAAAATTATATTGAACAAACCAATATCCTTTTCGTCAACAGAGGCTCTGTCAACTTTAAAATGGAAACAACTGAGTGAAAGAAGACGTGCCCATCGATGCATCTTAATTTTTAAATGTTTAAATAATCACATAAACTTTGACTTTAATTTAGTATATAATAGCAGTATTCATAATTATAATACTCGACAGAGTTGCTTTCTTCATTTACCCAAGAGGACAAATTGGGGTAAACATAAAGTCACTTATCATGCTGTGTATGACTATAACAACCTTGAGTCGGATTGTCAAAATGCCCAGACAATATCTCAATTTAAATCCAAAGTTTTTGACTGTCGGCCATGATGTATAACAAACAATGAAATTCATAACTACAATACAAGAAATGCAACAAAACTACACAAGTGTTGTAAAAGAACTAATTATGTCATACATACTCTTTCTAACAAAGGGGTTAATCTATGGAATACATTAGATACAAAATTCAAAAGATTAAACTCTTACAATGTCTACAAAAGATTAATCAAACAACATGTTATAGTGAGCTAGATCTTCTTCAACTTATATGCAATGACCACAGATGTACAGCAACCGTTAATTCTATAGCGAAAATTG